>CAJUYG010002268.1:0-12274 GCA_910591675.1 Galerucella calmariensis | reverse complement strand
TTATATTTTTTTTATTAGGTTATGGTTGGGGTAGGTTTGGTTTGGTTAGGTTTATTTACTTGGAAATATTTCAAATTGCACATTTTACAACTAATTAAGTTATATTGCACAATTACCGTTTTTTTAAAATTTAAATTTTCCAAAATTTCTCAAGATAGTCCTTACGTTTATTATTAATTGATTCTTGAAAAGTTTTATACGTTTTTTGGTTGGGTTATGGTTGGGGTAGGTTTGATTAGGTTTTTTGCTTCACATTTTTGGTATTTTTGATATTATAAATATTTTTCATCATTTTTTGGATAAAAAAAAAGTTTGGCAACACTGTTATTCTTAATATTTCAATTTTTCTCAATTTCCCTATATCACAGATAAAAAAAAGGCTTGGCAACATTGCAATTTATTGATTTTTACCCATTATCATTCACAAACTCATGCTTTTGTAATTGAATTTATTCGTTTTTTTACCCACCCAGCACCCCTATTCACTCCATTATCCCGTTAGTGCGCTCATTGGGAGTGATTAAAAATGCATTTTACAGTCATTTTAAGTAGTTTTCTGGAAAAATTTGCGAAAAATACGATAAGGACCTGTTGTATACAATTACCTCAAGAAATTCTATAAATACGAAGCACGTTATTTCAGTGTAAATACAAAATTTTTGGATTAGCGTTTCAATGTATACATTTCAACTACTTAAAGTAGATTGCAAGCAAAAATTAAAATTAATTTAAAACTAAAACTTAGAACAGAGAACCATGTAATGTGATGTAAATGATCATGTAAAAAACTAAGAAATTAAGATATATCTAAGCTAAAACTAAAAAGAATGCCTTAGTTTCTCAGTTTCTAGCATAAACATCTACATTACATGGTTTGGTTTTATACAAAGTTTTAGTTTTAAAGTAATCTAAGTTTTAATTTTTGCTTGCATGAATCCATCTTAAAACTTTTAAATTATTTTCTTTGTTTACTTATTTAAGCTTGTTAAAATGCTTACTTACACTAAAAGCTTGGAAGAGAACGCCGATACCCAATCAGTTTGGTGAAAATTTTGAAAAAATATTTTATCAAAAAAATTAAATTATAGCTTCACTATGCCAGGTAGAATATGTGCCGTGGCATCTTGCAAAAATAATCAACCTAAGAAACAAGGACTACTTTTGGTTTTTCATCTGTTTCCCAAGGGAAATGATTTAGTTTCTACAACAATAAGGCAACAGTGGATACATCAATGCAAGAGAAATGATAAATTTAATGTGGAAACATCAACAGTATGTTCTCAACACTTTAGATCAAATGATTATGAGAGAGACTTAAAACATGAGTTATTAGGTAAGTTTTTTTTATATCATACTATATTTATAACCATATTAGGTAGTGTTTTAAACATTTTACGTTATTTCAGTTCTACCTGTACGTAAAATCTTGAAAAAGACTGCTGTCCCAACTTTGAATTTGGGTGAGAAAAGTCACACTACCAGTGATTTGAGAAAAACTTCTCGGGAAAGACGAGCAGAAAAAAACAATACAAAGAAATAGTTTCTACTTTAGTTACTACTGGACAAGAAACTACTGAAACCCAATTACCTCTAACCCAGCCTTCAACGTCAACATCAAGGAATGAAATGTTTCACATTGAAGAAAGTATGCCTACTCCAAAATTTGAAACACCAGATTATGCCAAGTTACAATGCAAGTATGAAAATTTACTAAGGAAATACAATTAACAATCTCCATGCTACATCAAGCGAAAAAATAAATACTATAAACATATTGCTTCACAAAAAATCTTAAAAAAAGTTTTAACAACTCAAATAAAATTATTATCTGGAAAAAACAAAAAGTTGCATTGGACTCAAGAGGATATTTCTGTTGCTTTTACGTTAAGATGCTATAGCAAAAAAAGTTATTTATATTTAAGAAATAAGCTTTACTATCCCCTTCCATCATTATCAAGCTTAAGACGTTGGGCATCTCGACTAAACCTTGGTCATGGAATTGTGAAAGAAGTACTACTGATGATGCAGCTTGCTGGTGAAGACAAGACTGATTTTGAGAAAATTGTAATCTTGCTGAAGTCAATGTCAAATCTGTTCAAGAATATGATACAGTGAATGATCAAGTACAATGCAAGCTGTTCAAGCCAAAGGTTTTTATTTTCAAAGTGGAAGCAGTCTGTGCTTATTGCCTTTGATCCAAAAAATGACATAAGACATCTTAATGGAAATAATTTTGCTGAGCTACAAAAAATTTCCTACAATGAAGTTGATTGTGGAGGTGGAAATGTGGGTTTATGGAAATAACTTGACATTGACATTGAAAAACCATACTTAAATCACCCAGTCAATGACTGTAAAATATATACAGGGTGTACCAATCTTACGACAAACTTCGGTATATGGGTTATTTTGAGAGATATCAAAAAACGTTACTAACAAAAATAGTAGATGGGCTGAAGGTCCATATTTTGAAATTATATCGAACTATACAGAGTGCTGCATAACTCTGTTACAAACCAAACATATGGTTTTTCAAATGGGATCCCCTGTATATTATCAAAGTCTATATATTCCAATAAGTCCGGTCACTCCTTTGATCGTCGGAAAACGCCGGCATTTTTTGCGGAGAGTCGTAAATCATGTGCGACACCTGTTTTTGCTAGTCATTTGGTAGTATACGAGGTGACGGACGGTGAATTCATTTGTGAAGGAATTTACTGTTAGAACAGGATAGTAATGAGTGGATTACTAAATGTAATATTTATTTTATAATAAATGGTGAAGAAAAATGTTAATGTGAACAAATCAACTAAAAACGACATTCAACGTGTTCTTTTCATCACAGATCACATTCTTATTGTCATATGCTGTCTACTGAGTTAAGTATCCAGACTAGCAGAGTCAACAAAAAAGTAGTAAACAAACTAGAACAGTGCCATTGTTTAAAGAAGATTATAAATAGGTTTCAATTCACATTTACAGGGACTTCTAACGTTGATTTCTACCAGATATATTGTTAGTTCGGTATTTAAGTTATTTAATATTTGTATTTGTTGTAGTACAACCTGTATATTAATTTATAAATAAATTTTTAAAAACAAACGTTTTTATTTAAAAATTAAAACTACTGTCAAAAGTCAGAAACATAACACATAAAGTTTCATGCTACTTGCAGGTTTGCCAACTTAATTCAAATATTCTAACACCCTCCCCCAAACCTATTGATATTATGATTTCATATGTCAATCACATAATCGAAGGTTTAACATTTCCACAAAATTCATGAATTTTTCACTACCTAATGCTTTTGTAAATACATCAGCCAGTTGGTTTTCAGTACTTATGTACACTACCTTAATAACATTCGACATAATTAAATCTACTACAAAATGAAACTTAACATCTATGTGTTTACATCGTTTATTATTTTCGAAGTTCTGTAGTAATTTAATTGTACTTTGATTATCTTCGAATATAATAAAGGGTAAACTATATTCAACATGAAAATCATTTAATACATTTTTGATATGCAAAATTTCACAACTTGCCATGCATACTGCAATAAATTCGGATTCTGTACTTGATAATGAAACAATAGATTGTTTTTTGGAACTCCAAGATATTAAATCGCCGAATAATTTAAAGCAGTATCCACTCACAGATTTTCTATCACTTGTACTGTTTGCCCAATCAGCATCAGAATACCCAACTAAATTATTTTCCATTGACTTAAAAGTTAGCTTCAGATTTATGGTACTTTTCAAATATTTCAAAACTCGCAATAAGTAATTGAAGTGTTCATTTGTAGCACAATCTTGGAACCTTCCAAAATAACTTATACAAAAACATATATCTGGTCTTGTTCCCATCATTACATACATCAAAGAACCTAACATTTCTTTATAAGGTAAACTACTTTCATTTTCCTTATTAATATTTCTTTCAAGATCAAGATTTTTCTCAATTGGTGTTTTGAATGATCTACAGTTTTCTACATTAAATCTCTTTAGCAAGTTTTTGATCAAAGAAATTTGATCAATAGTAATAATTTTATTTTCAATATCTCTAGTTATTTTTATACCCAAGAAATTATTGACATTATCTAACCTTTTCATCTTAAAATTATTATACATTTTCAATTTTATATCATGCAAAAAATGTGTATCATTACAACCTAATAGAATATCATCCACATATAATAGTAAATAACATCTAATATTCTGTTTCAAGAAAAAGAATAGGCAGTAATCTGATTTTGACCTTTCAAAGTTTAAACACTGCATGAATGTGTTGAATTTATCATTCCAGACTTTAGGAGCTTGTTTCAAGCCATAGATTGCCTTTTTAGGAAACAGACTGTTTTTATCCTCTTCATGAATTTTTAATCCTTCAGGTATCTTCATATAAATTTTATCTTTAATAACTCCATTCAAAAATGCGTTTTTAACATCAAACTGCTCTAAATATAAACTATAATAGTTGCATATGGATAAGAAAATTCTGAATGTTGACAGCTTTGCCACTGGAGCATGTATTTGGGAAATGTCATTCATACTTTGTTCAAAGCCTCTAGCTACTAATCTAGCCTTATAGATTAGTTTACCATCATCTTCCTTTATTCTAAAAACCCATCTGTTACTAATGATCCTTTCCTTTTCAGGTTTGTCTACTAAGGTCCATGTTTCATTTTCCTGTAATGCATTTATTTCATCATTTATTGCCTGTTCCCAGTATTTCCATTCTCCACTTCTTTTTGCATCAGTACATGTTTCTGGAACTTCACAGAAATCACTTAGTAGTGCCAAACATCCCAATTCCATATCTATATCATAATCTTCTAGGTATGATGGTAATTTTTTCTTTCTTTTTGGTCTCTCTTTGTTTTCCTTTTCATTTACTCTTTCTTCTGCACTATTTTCTTGCAAAATATTTTCTTGTGGCTTTTCTATACCAAGTTCTTCATTTTCTATAATTTTATCGTCAAATTCATCCTCGTTATCTGTCAATTCACTTTGTTTATAATTTCTTGACATAGTGGTATTTTCTTCATCAAAAACTACATTTCGACTATGGATTATTTTATTTTGTTCCTCATTCCATAACCTGTACCCATTTTCTGTATATCCTACAAATCTACACCTTGATCCTTTGTCATCCAGCTTTGTTCTGAGATTATCAGGGATCCTAGCATATGCTACACAGCCAAAAACACGCATATTTGATACATTTGGCTTTTTGCCTGACCACAATTCATATGGAGTCTTTCCTTGAACTGAAGGTGACTCAGTTCTATTAGATATGTAAGCAGCAGTAAGTACTGCTTCTTCCCAAAATGATTTATCTATATTTGCTTCCATGGTCATAGCACGTGCCCTATCCATTAGAGTTTGATTTATTCTTTCTGCAACTCCATTCAACTGAGGAGTATAAGGAGGTGTATAAGATATTTGTATACCCTTTTCAACACAAAATTGCCTAAATTGATTTGAACTGTACTCACCTCCATTGTCACATCTGATTTTTATTATTTTTCTATCACAGAACATAGATGTTACTTTAGCCTCATATTCTTTGAAGCAATCAAATACCTCACTCTTGGATTTAATTATATAAATCATCAGAAATCTAGAATAGTCATCAACAAAAGTCACAAAATAGCGATTATCATTATGTGAAATAGGTGTGATTGGCCCACAAACATCTGTATGTATTATTTGTAATACATTAGTGGTTTTATTAGTTTTTGAACGATAGGGAAAACATTTTTGTTTTGCCCTCACACATATTTCACATATTTTATCATTTTTTATATTTTTACAATTTATTCCATTGACCAGATTCAAATCATTGATTTTTGCTAAAGATCTATAATTCAAATGACCATATCTTTTATGCCACAATTCACTATCTAAATTGACTGACAAATGTGCATTTGAATAATTTGAAATTTCAAATTTCAGTTTGTATAGATTACCTGAGCGTTCACCTTGTACAAACACATCATTGCCTCTTTTTATTGTTATTTTCCCATTTGCACATACTAATTCATATCCTGCCTTCTCCACAGCAGAAACTGACAGCAAATTGACTCTCAAATCAGGAACACAATGAACATCTTTGAGAGTGATTGATATCCTTCTTCTTCCAACCATACTTTGAACCTTCAGGTCACCCGAACATATTGCAAACATTGCTTTACCTTTTTGAGCCAATTGAACTGGTTTTGGCTCACTAAATACATTTTTATCCATTAATAAATGTTCATTATTTATGTAGTGGTGAGTGGCGCCAGAATCAACATACCACCAGACAATGTTGGAATCATTTTCTTCACTATACAATGATGTGAAGAATGCAACTTCATCTTCTTTTCTGTTTTTTTCTGATATTTCAGAAAAGTTTGCAGATCCATTGGTTCCTGGTAGTTGTTTAGCTCTGCAGTTAACTGATTTATGGCCCATCTTTTTACAATTGTAGCATCTTATTCCACAGACATCCTTTGTGTGTCCTTGTTTTCCACACTTGAGACATTTACTTTTCAATTTTGCAGCCATAAAAGATGCTTCTGGTTTTGATTTATTTGAATTGTGTTTGTTCACTTTGAACTCTAACAATCTGTTTTTTACTGTGGACAATTCCAGGTCATCATCTGATATTGTTCTAATTGCAGTTACTACATTTTCATATTCCATGGGCATGGACAGTAATAAGAAGCAAGCAATATCAGATTCTTCAAAATTTGCACCCAAATTTTTAAGTTCTCTACCAATTTTGTCATATTTTGAGTAGTGCTCTTGTAAATCTTCATGAACATTATATTTGAGATTCACCAGCTCTTTCAAAAGATAAAATTTCGAGCACGTACCTTTCTTGGCAAATATGCTTTCAAATTTTGATAGCATTGCACTTGCTTCATTTATTTCTTTTATATACTCCAGATGGGAGTCAGCTGTACTTTGTATAATTATATTTCTGGCCTTATTGTTCTTTTTCTTCCATGCTTCTGTTCTATTTTCTTCAGCTACTGGTTTTAGCACTTCTTCAACCTCTGCAGCTCTTAGGACTGATTCCATGCGGAACTTCCAGTTATCAAAGTTGGTCCCATTGAATGGAACAATTCCATGTTTGTTTTCTTCACTTTTACTCGCCATTTTACTTTTATTGGTACAGCTCTTTGCACGTGACTTTCCACGTGTTCGCTCGTCCTTACAACGCAGAACTTTACTTTTCCACTAAAACTTCAGAGTATGTATCCTGGGCCCATAACCATTGTTAGAACAGGATAGTAATGAGTGGATTACTAAATGTAATATTTATTTTATAATAAATGGTGAAGAAAAATGTTAATGTGAACAAATCAACTAAAAACGACATTCAACGTGTTCTTTTCATCACAGATCACATTCTTATTGTCATATGCTGTCTACTGTCAAAAGTCAGAAACATAACACATAAAGTTTCATGCTACTTGCAGTTTTGCCAACTTAATTCAAATATTCTAACATTTACCGGGTGCAATTAGAAAATATGTTGACTTTATTCTTGTTTTGAAAATTGCTAAGTAACTTTTTAGAAATTTTGTTTTAACCGAGGAATGGAATGAAAAAAATCATAAACATAGACTTCAATAACGTATATCCGAGCGTATATCTGATAATACTTAATAGCTAATATAGAATGATCAGCGAATGAACATTTGTGTTGATATAATCATTATAAAAGAAATAACACTGTTTAACATCTACTTGGGACAAAACGAATACAAATGAACAATTATTTAGGTCAAGTCCATTTGGAGTGTATTCTGTAGCGTTGTATTGAATAAATAAATAAAAATAATGAAATATTAACAAACAAATAAGTATTATGTACATTCTTGAATATTAATCAATACTTGAATAGTTATAAATTTTTCAAGATTTTCAATTTAGGATTGTTCTTTATTCTTTCTAAAGGTCCTTAGTGAGGAATTTGCAAATTTCAGTGTATAATAGATTCGCACCCTTGTATATAAGGACCATTCCCATGGGAAGTTTGGGCAAGGATGCGAAAATGCGATAGTAGACAACTTGGTCTTCAAGTTCATTCCTATTCCTACATCATCCTGCACACATAAATCATTGAAATTTTCAGTGAATATATTTTCTAAAGTAATCAGATATTCACTGAAAATTTTTGGAGAAACTGTCAATCCTCCAAACCGTCCCTGCTTACTTCCTTCATAGACTTTTTTTCGCAAAATGATGTGGATTGGTCACAACCTTCCTTATTGCAAAAGTTTAGGCAAATATCGCATTTGTGAATAACAAAACACTTTTGCAAAAAATATCCACCCACATAAACCAGGGCGTTTTCTTCTTCTGTGAACAAATCCTGATAGTCTTTCCTTTTTATGTCCAATATTAGCTGACCATTTTTTTTCTTGGCCGTCGTAAACAATGATCCTCCCTTTTTCAATAAATCTGATAATTGTTTATGAATTGCAGTATTGTTTCTACACGAATTCACGCAACAATAATTTCCATAAGAAGGCATCGCACACAATCAAAAACACAGCAGATAACGTTCGCACAAATTAAAATTCAAGATCACTTTCTTGGGCGCACCCGATACAACGCTCTGCTACACCACCGTGTAAGTCAAACAGAACTGAAAAATCAATAAATCCCACATCAGATGTGGGTTTTGCCGGTGAGACGGTGGGTGTCGGCAGGAGGGGGATTTTCGCGTCATCGAGAGAGTGGTCGGACTTATTGGAATATATAGACTTTGATATTATAACGAATTCGGATTGGTTACATTTTTTTGAAGCTTTTGATATAAGGTTTGGCACGTTATACAGAGTCCTTCAAAAAATATGGACACGTTTATGTGAAAATCGTAGGTAAATCAACGCTCTGTAGTTTTTGTTGTATGTTGAAGAAAAAAATGTATTTTGCCAAACAGAGTTTCGTAATATGATGCAATATCTCCGTATTCTATCAATTTCCTAATTATTTTCTTTCTAGTATACAGGGTGGACGGAAACTCGAACCTGTCATTTTCTTTCTTATTTCAAATGGAACATCCTGTATTTTATAGCAAAAATAGAATCTTCGATTATGTAACTTTAATTTTGGTCAAGCATTCCCTATACCCAAAATTTATAAAAACAGAGTTATCTGGTAATGTCAGCGTTGCTCAAACAGAGCTCACTGCTATCCCCATCGCCGCAAAAGAAATTACCAAAAGAAACACAGGTAATAAAATTCACATCCTCACGGATAGTAGACAAGCACTACTAGCCCTGAACAGACCACGTATCACATCAGGCCTAGTACTAGAGTGTCACCTGTCCCTGATCGAAGCCTGTAGCAACAACGAAGTCACTCTAGGCTGGATCAAGGGGCACAGTAAATCGAAAGGTAACCACATTGCCGACTCACTAGCCAGGAAAGCAGCCTCCCAAAAACTCTTGGGACCCGGCACTTTCATTGGTCTGTCGGCGTCGGCTATGATTGACCTAATAACGGAACACTCCCTTGATAAGTTTAAGGGTAGATGGGACGATGCAGAAGGTTGCAGGCTTGCCAAGGAACTGCTGCAGTTCCCGGACACCAAAGTAGCCAAAAAATACGTGACTATGAACAGACAGAACCTTCGGACAGCCACGGGTATTCTGACCGGTCACTGCCACCTACGAAAACACCTCTACAGACTGGGTCTGTCTGACACCTCACTCTGTAGAGGATGTGAACAGGAAGATGAGACTGTCGAACACATTCTTTGTGAATGTCCGACACTCTCACAATTTAGGTTTTCCGTATTCGGCGAGTACAGGCTAACACAAGCCAACATGAGGGAGCTTACTTCCGGCGACGTTATCGCCTACTTCAAACAAGTAGGCCGGATGACGAGCCAGGAGGAAGTCTGAACCTCGGAAGGATGCACAATGGGCCAATTGTGGCCTAAGTGCCGTGGGGGTCACCCACCCTTCAAATTCTTACAGATACAGATCTGGTAATATTTATTGTAAACTATTATTATTGACCTATTATGTGAAAGCAATAAACGTTGTATGTAACAAAAAATCCTAATTAATGATAAATTTCAATGAATAATTTATTCTAAACAAAACTAGCTACCAAAAGTATAATTCTAACCGTAATATTAAGCTAAAGGTTTTAAGTGTTCACCGTTAACATCAATGCAATGCTGAAAGAGGGGGCCCAACTGATTGGCCAGCTCGGTCACCCGATTTAACAAAAGTATATTTATTTTTTTCGGGTCTTGTAAGGAATAAGTTTATAAAATCCCCGGCTATTAGAGATGACATGAAAAAGATAATTAGTGCGGCAGCATTTCGATCTGCTAACGTTGATATGCTGAGAAATGTTAGTCAATCATTTGAACTATTCTGCAGCATTTTTTTTTGTGTTTTTGGCAAATCCATGTCCATTCAGCCAGTATCTAAGACACAGATGATTAAATGCAGTGATATATGCAAGTCAAAGCTTCCCTAATCAATTATGTTAAACTTATAAAGAAAAAAGAGTCAAAAGGATGGGTATGGTACACAAACTTCACACCCAGTGGCCGATCAGGGTGACTAACAGACAGATCAGGTGGGCCTCGGATAGGGCCCCTATCCCCCCTATCATAGGGGGATATGGGTATATATTATGGGGTTCAATTGAGACAAAAACAAGACTAAAGTGTACTATAACTTCAGCTTGCATAAACACACGAAAGATATAAGCGATTCATATACGGTTTTATTATCCAACGAGAGTAAATGTAATAGGTTTACGGGCATTCTGCAGCATTGCATTGATGTTAACGGTGAACATTTTGAACCTTCAGTTTAATATTACGGTTAGGATTATACTTTTGGTGGCTAGTTTTATTTAGAATAAATTGTTCATTAAAATTTATTATTAATTAGGATTTTTTGTTACATACAACGTTTAATGCTTTCACATAATAGGTCAGTAGTTATATTTTACAATAAATATTACAAAATAACTGTGTTTTTATAAACCTTGGGTATAGGGAATACTTGACAAAAATTAAAGTTACATAATCGAAGATTCTATTTTTGCTATAAAATACAGGGTGTTCCATTTGAAATAAGAAAGAAAATGACAGGTTCGAATTTCCATTCACTCTGTAAACAAGAAAGAATTTAATTGAAATTCAATAGGATACGGAGATATTGCATCATATTACAAAACTCTGTGTGGCAAAATACTTTTTTTTTCTTTAACGTACAACAAGCTACAGAGCGTTGATTTACCTACGATTTTCACATAAACGTGTCCATATATTTTGAAGGACTCTGTATAACGTGGCAAAACCTGATATCAAAAGCTTCCAAAACATGTAACCAATCCGAATTCGGTATAAAATACAGGAGTTCCCATTTGAAAAATCATATGTTTGGTTATGCAGCACTCTGTATAGTTCGATATAATTTCAAAATATGGACTTCCAGCACATATACTATTTTTGTTGATAATATTTTTTGATATCTCTTAAAATAAACCATATACCGAAGTTTGTCGCAAGATTGGTACACCCTGTATATGTTTGCTGATGCACCACACTTATTAAAGCTTGTGAGAACTTGGCTGCTTGACACTGGATTTATCTAAGAAGATGATTGAAAGATAACAAAAGAGCCTCTTCAAAGTTTGATAAGATTACACAATGCAGAAGTTATTATTATCATTAATACATGATAAGGGCAGAGGATCAAGTCCTATTTTGCCCATAATAATTTACAGAATATAAATAAAACAATAACTGACACTACACTAAGCCTAAAAAAGTACAGATCGAAAATATGGGAGTCTATTTGATTTTTGAAACTATTAACATTTTCCGAGCTAATTATTTGCTGAGGAAGACCATTCAAAATATCGAAAACTCTGTTACTTAAAAAGTTTTGTCTATAACGAGTTCTAAAAGGCTCTTTCTTCAGTTTTAAGGAGTGCCCACGAAGACGGTCTTCTAAATTGAGGGGGTAATTGAAGGTCGCCGAAGTTGAATTTCAAAATTCGGAAGGAAAGAATATGGTCACCTCGGAGAAGTCTTTCTTCAAATGTTGTAAGATTTGCCATGGTTAAACTATCTTCGTACGTAGGTCTAACACGGCCAAAAAACAATCTGATTGCGCGTCTTTTAGCTAAATCTGGATACCACGCAGGCCCGGCGTATTCAAGTATGGGTCGGACATAGGTTTTGTAAAGTTTGCAATATGTTTCGAAAGAAGCTTTAGAGAAAGTTTTTTGTA
>CAJUYG010002267.1:17281-35531 GCA_910591675.1 Galerucella calmariensis | reverse complement strand
TGAGGTTCCGAAATATCGATACGTAACGATGAATTAATTGAGTTTTTAGGGTCTAATTGATAGATTCGTGAATCCCACATGCATCACGCAATCAATGGAATTGCAAACTAGTTGTAATGATTCTGCAGCTTTCATTTAGAACTGTTTCAGATTGTCCAAACAATAAAGTGCACTTCATGTTCTATTGGAAACTTAATCAGTTTATCATGTTTTGTAGTCTGGTCAACACTATATTATTAACGCGTTGGTTAGAATAACTAAGTTAAAATCATGTTATCTCTATTTATTTATATTTATTATAAATTGTATTCATTTTACCTTGCAATAAACTTAAAAGGCAACACAAAGTGCTAAAAACTCTGTCACGAAGTCAAACAACGGCTTTATGACTTCCACAACATACAAGAGACACTGATAGTTAATGCGCAGAGAACACGAATGACCAACTTCATGAAAATTCTGCACTACCAGGCACGATGATTTCATTCACAAAAGAAACAAAGTATCTTCGGGTACAATTTGATTGAAGGCCCTCATGGAAAACTCACCTACAGAGGATCACACAGAAAGCTTCCATTGGTATCGACAAATGCAGAAGAATATGTGGTGAAAATTAACAAAACAAGGACCTAATGGCTGCCAAAATAATTATACACCAATTATTCTTATATTGGGTATAATAAAAAATAACAACTCCCTGTTCAACAACTTCCATCATTCCTCCTCACAACAAAGATCTTCGAAAATTGTTATTTCATTGAATAAATAGGAATTGAACAGCAGAGTGAAAAAGTGAGGTCAATGGTCCGCAACGTCAAGTCAATTCAGAAAACTGTCAAATTAGTCCGTGTTTCCTGAGTGATAGAGTTTGTTCAACCATCCTTCGCCGTTACGTCATACATTGTCTGGCTTGATCTCTCATTCATGAAATGGATGAGACGGAATTATGACGTCATTTACATATTTCTTAACTAATGTCGATGTAAATTTTATTCGTTACTTTTGACAGTTCAGTTGTCATATTTTGGAAACAATTCTTAGCATATATGTCATTGATTAAAATTTTGAGGTTAAGTGTAAAATAACATTCAACTAATAAAAGACAAACGTAAAACAGCAGAAAACGTCACCGATTATGACGTAACGGCGAAGAATGGTTGAACAAACTCTATCTTTAATACCTAGAGAATACCATTTATCTATTCTCGATAGAACCATGCCTCCTTTCTTTCGGTTGTTCTACTCCCCGGTTTCCAAGAATTGGGTCCCAAATTTAATCGATGACTGCTTTTTCATCGACCAAACTGTGTTGAGAGAAAATCAGTTTTTCGATTTCTTAGATTCATTTACAGGCTGCTTGAGATTTCATTTGAAATGTAAGATTTTTTGTAACTAATTTGTCAAATGTGAAATTTCTCATTTCCTGAAAGTTTTAAAAAGTGCAGTGTTTTCCTTTATTCCGTTTTTTTCTGACAATTGAATTTCCCAATAGTGTCAATTCGTCTTCCGGAAATATTTTCTTTATTGTATTTAAGGTCAGAGCCGCCTTCGGAGCCTGTCGGACAGGTTTCAACGTCCTGAACTTTATACGACAAAAAAAAATCCATTGGCTTAAGTTGTAAAGTATTATTACAGTTTCCTGTAATATTGTCGTATTCAATAAAGCGCGTCACCAATAGATATCGTAAAATAATTATTTTTATTATTCCAACGCTTTATAAGTTTTGAAAAATATTTTTCAAAGACAGTGACCGTTCAACTAAGAAGCAACAACTACTTCCCGGCCTGAGGGATATTGAATTACACTTCAAAGTCAGACAGGGTTGTTATATCTACAATATAATCAACACCAACCATTCTGGTTCTCAATTAGAAGCGACAATATAAGTTGTAGACCGGTTTCGGCGCATTTGCGCCTCATCAGTACAAGGTATATGTTCTCCGTTCGCGAGCTCAAAGAGGCTCATCACAGACTGGAGAAGACACTAAAGTCACAATCAATACATGTCTTCCAGTAACGGAAGTGTGAAAGTTGTGACAGTAGCGACATCCTCACCTCCAACGGCAAACCAAAATTCAAAAAATTTACCAACGAAACAATAAAGGATTATTACAGTTTCCTGTAATATTGTCGTATTTAATGAAGCGCGGTACCAATAGATATATCGCAGAATAACAATTATTCTAACCTTACGCTTTATACGTAAGTTTTGAAGAATATTTTTCAAATACAGGGACCGTTCAACCGAGAAGCAACCAGGTCCGATCTCTTATTTCTTACAACTACTTGATCTTGAACTATTTTCCGTGATGCCTTTTATGGCCCATAAGAGTTTCATTTCGATGGCTTATTTTCTGCTATTTTGTTATTTTGGTAGCACCCAACCATAGGTTAAGATTGGGTTAAGATTGTCTTAAGGCGAGTTGGACAAAAGATCTCCTAAACGAAGTTTAATTAACAACCGTTTAAATTTTAACTAGACTCTCGTTTTCAGCTGTTGTACAATGTCATAAATGCACCCGTTAACTAATCGACTTCTGGCCTTCATTTTTAAGAGGTTGGTAGCGGAGTAGGTTAAATAATTGACATTCTAGACGCGCAGCAACCTAGCAATAAAAGTTATAAAATATTTTTGGTTGTGGTGGATTGGTGCTTAATGCTAAGATAATAATTATATCTTTGAATGAGTCAGATATCAATAAATAAATAGTGCTATCAACGGGTAGTTTTATTTATTACAATAAATGGCTTGTAACTGCAGGGAGCTAAATCTGCATTTTTTTGTTGAAGAAAAATGGTTCATTTACAACTAATGTTGGAAATAATCATGTATTAAAAGTTATTCCATCGTCATCAATTCTGTGACCTCTATGTTCATCAATATTAATGTTTTCTAAAAGGCTTATGAAAGCTTCGACTTCAGGATTGACAGGGGTATGTGGTCTTTACAATTAATTAAGTTCAATCTCATGCCCAGTAGCAGAACAAAGAATCTTTTTTTTAAAACGCCAAAGCATCTCTCTATGGGGTTTCTGGTTCTGATTTGAGATTCATTGTATAGATTTTGTGCAGGAGTATTAGGGTTCACTAGAGGAGTTACAAGATAACGGCTCACACCATATTCCACTATAAAAACTTGAAAAAGTTCAATTACAAGAAAAAAGAAAATAAATACAAGATGTACCATTCAAGCAAATATATTTTTCTTAAGCATATCAGAATTCGAAGTATAGGTCATCTACTTTACTTTTTGTATAATATGTTAAGATTTCATGATTATTGGTATTTCTGATTTGCGATTTGCGAGACTTGCACATAAATATCATTTTTCAAACCCTTTTGATTTTGTTAAGGTGTGTTCAGAAAATTATTATATCATAAAAATAGCCCCAAAAACGACTTCAAGGGTTACGTGTTGCACGATCATTTTTGTCCTCTCTGCGAGAGTTTTAGATTAATGAAGTCTGTCATCGAACTTTTTATGGTGAGAGCATTTACTTTAATTAAACGTTCAATTTGTACTGTTATTTTTCACACTTCGACCATTTTATTAACGTAGATGTTACCGCAGATAAAAAAACCCAAGGGAAATAACCTAATGTAAACTACAATTAAAATTTTTTACTTGGATCTCGTTAATAGAAAAAATGTTAAATAGTATAAAATGAACTCAACTTCCAACAATCGTGATAAATTCACAGTAATATAATTACCATTATTCGAATATTATAGTAATAGTTATTTATGACATTGGTGCCATATTAAGTCGACAGCACAGTTGCTTGTTTGCTGGCTCAATCCACTGCCCTCCAGTGGACTTGATTCCTAATCAGATTTTTCATCAATCTCTTTCCTTGTTTCATCTTAATAAAAAAATTACATGGAAAAAATACCTTCAAACAAAAACACAAGATGATAAGGAAATATATAACGGGAAAAGAAACATAGTCAAGGAAGCGGTTAAGAAAGCGAAAAGGAATTCCTGGAAAGAATTTGGAAGAGAGATGTCAAAGATACATGCATCAGATAATAGAAAATTTTGGACTGCAATAAAAAGATTACGAGGAAGTGAATGAAAAGACATAAGAGCAATAAAAAATGAAAATAACGAATTGGAGACCGAAATAAATCAAATATTAAAGACTTGGAAAGAACACTATGAAAAAACATTTAGTAACAGTTTGAAGGAGGAAACATCAAATATAGTTGAAGAGGAAGGGAACGAACATGAATACCATACACTCCAAAGAGAAGATATGGAAGAGGCTATAAAGAAACTTAAAATAGGAAAAGCCAGAGGGGAGGATGAAGTAGCGCCAGAGATGATAAAATGGTTAGGAGAAAAAGGAAAAGAATGGCTGCTTCTTATATGCAGGGAAGCATGGGACACTCAAAAAATCCCCAAAGAATGGGAAAATAATCTTATATTACCAAAACATAAAAAGGGGATCAAACACTGTGCAATAATTATAGACCAATATGTTTAGCCCAAACCAGCTTTAAAATATATACGAGAATATTAGAGATCAGATTAAGAAGTCATATAGAAGCAAAATTAGAAGAGGAACAAGCAGCTTTCAGACCAGGAAGGCAAGCAAATGATAATATATACATTTTAAGAAGACTAATTGATAATACAATTGAAGCGGGAGAAGAAATGTATTTAACATTTATAGACTTGAAGACAGCTTTTGATACAGTAGAAAGAGAAAGAAATTTGGGAGGTATTGGAAGACTTAGAAGTACCGAAAGCTCTAATTAATATAATTAAAAGCACATACTAGACTGTCAAATTAAGAGTGCAGATAGAGAGTCGAAGATCGGAAGAGTTTTCAATAAAAAAATGACAAAATAGTGAAGGAAATAAAAATACAAGGAGGAAATCTGGACACGATAATAGGGTACAGGAACATGGTACCGGTCAGACTAAGTAACCTACTATACACAGACGATATCGTACTCATATCAATATCGAGAAATAAAATGCAGAAACTAATTAACTTACTAGCAAAAGAAATAGAAAAGATGAAAATGACAATAAATACAGAGAAAACCAAAGTAATGATAGTAAATGAAAAACAGGGGAATAATTACGAGGAATTGAAATGTAATCACAAAACATTAGAAAGAGTAACAACCTATAGCTACCTAGGAAGTATTTTAACAGAAGATGGAAAAATAGACGCAGACTTAATAACAGAGCAAATAAATCAACAAGATTATATTATTCCTTAAATCGAACATTATTAAGCCATAAATACATTGATATGAATACAAAGATGGAAATATACAACAAAATTACAGTACCAACTATATAACTTATGCCAGTAGGAACTGGGTACCTACTGCAGAAAAAGCATGAAACAAAAATAAGTGCAATGGAAATGAAATATTTAAGGAGAATAGCTGGGAAAACGAAATGGGACAAAGTAAGGAACGAAGAAATCAGAAGCATAACTAATCAAGACCCAATAATATCAAATATCAAAAAGAAACAATTGAACTGGTTTGGCCACCTAGTAAGAATGAAGCAAGATAGAATAGCGAGAAAAGTACCTAATGGAAATGGGAATATCAAGAAAAAAACAAAGAGGAAGACCCAGGAGGAAATGGATAGACCAGATTGAAGAAATTGGAAAGAACAAAGGAAAGTCATTAGGAGAGATGAAGGCATTAGCCAGGGACAGAAAAGAATTGAAAACATGGGTTCAGGAAGAAATCCAATCCGACGCCTGAGAAGGCATAAGGATGAGAGAAAGAAAGAAATTTTTAGGAAATAATTTCAAATAAAATTATTGCAACAAATACTCCCAAATAACTTTTTACACATTATCGAATAACCTTTCGCATCCACTGCGTTATCTAAACTTACTCCAATCCCTTCCAGTATCATTCATCGCGCGTCAAATTCTTTCAGTTAATTGATCCCTTTCTCTAACGTATCGGCGTTCTTCATCGCTCCCCTACATTACTTTTTTATTTGTTTTTCTTATATATTTTTTGACCGATAAAACCTGAACTTTATTCACTTTCTGTATTGTGTCAAATGGTGTTAGTTCCGATCTCTATTGCTTAGTTTTATTAGTTGTCTGTTCTTTTTCTATCTGATATAGATTCTTTCAACAATCAATAGATATGTTTATAGTAGATGCATAAAGCAGTATATAACCTCCAGTAAATTAATGTTGTATTTTAGAGCCAGATGAAACATATAAAACACAAAGATAATAATAAAGATGGACTAGGAAAAACTTGAGCTTTATAAATGAAAATTCATTAGATCAATATAAGGAATTCAGAAACATTGAGCAGGTTCGTGTAAGCAATTAACTGCAGAGTTTCAAATATTGCAAATGTTCACAAATTTGTAGGCATGACAAAAAATAAATGATAAGCGAGTAGGACTTGCTCACCAAGGGTTCCGTACCATTTGCTATAATAATATAACTCAATATTCTGTGTATATTTCAAGTGCCCACTTGTTGCCGAGTAGTGCTTTAGCTATTTCCTCATAGATGGCGTCAAGATGTTGTTTTTGAAAATCACGTTTGTTGTATGGGAGCTTCCGCACATAAAGGGTCAATCCCATTTCATAGTAGTTATACAGAAATAAAACTTTTCACCTGTTTGGGCCAGTTGTACTACCAACGGTTAGGTGCAGATTTAAATAATAGGTTGGTAGACTGTATTCTTGCGCATTACCTGGCAACTGAATATTATGTGATGTGATTTAAGAAGGCCAACACAACCTATTTTCTTATAAACCAACATTCTAAAACCCTTGTGAAGTAGTTCTCATTCCTCCTTCTATAGATGGATGGTTTATTTAGCAATCAAGCTATTACATTTTAAATATTTTCGTACATCATGTGCTAATTACATGTCAAATAGCTGGATAGGAATAATTCTTTTTTACATAATTGGAAGCTTCTTGTAGAAAACCGTCAAGGGTTTAGTTTTATAGTATGTTGCTTGGGGAATTGATATTGCTACAACGATCTTAATGTTAACATTGTTTTTTCATATTTGGTGAATCCGTTTTTAAATTTTAAGAGTGTATTATAAATTTTGTTTTGGAATGATCATTTGATAGTTTTGTATAAGATTATTTATTTATAAATCTATTACTTTTGAATCATAAATAATTTTTCCTTATAATTACAGTTGTTTTACCCCTTTTTGGGGGTGAAACAATAATATGCTCCTCTTGAAAGAGAAATATAAAAAAAGGTAGAACGTGTCGCGGGACACACGGTAGGAACTTTAGTTTCTTTTAAGCAAAAATTATGTAATACATCTAACGTTATAGATAAACAATTTGCATATTCCTCGGTGGTCGAGTAGTAAGCAAACCAGACTCTCACGCGGTAGACCCGGGTTCGATTCCCCGTGAAGAAGTTTCATTTTTATTGTTAGCTTTATTTTTAAATAATTATTCTGCTTGGTATTAATAACAACAACCGGTAGACGTTTGAAATATTCAGCAGAATATTCATTATTATAGATAATGGTACGGTACCCTTCATGAGGGAGTCCGACAGGCAACATCTACTTATAACAGCATCGTATATTCAAAAAGGGAAATCGTAGCATTATACAAATTGGACATTCAAGAACTGTACGCTTACCACAAAAAAATTAGTGAAAACATAAAATTGAATTGTTTAATTTTCAATTTGAAGTTATATTACAGTTTATAGAAATTTTTATTTTCCAGATTTTTTCTTAAGTGGTTCGTAGAAAAAATATGCTGTTCGACTCGTGTGGATTGTCCATATCGCACTTGAACGATTGTTCACTTCGCCTACAGCGTCGTGCTCAAACTTCGTCCTCGTGCGATATGGCCATCATATCCACACTAGTTGCACAAACTACTATTTCTATCAAAATATGCCCTTTTACATTTAAAAACAACCTGCCAAATGTCAAATCAATTTATCCATCCATTTTAAAGTTATAGAACTAAAGCATTTAAAAGCATTTAACTAAAGCATTTAAAAGCATTTAAAAGCATTTATAAATAGGCTGCCAAATGTCAAATCAATTTATTCATCCATTCCAAAGTTATCGAATTTAAACATTGAAGTTTTCAAAATTTCAACACCCTGTATTTCGAAAAGTGAATGTGGTAGACCCCTTAATCTTCATATCATTTTGTCCAATTTTATGAGAGGAATCTACATGCAAACGTTGTAATTACCCTTAACGTTCGAGATGCTTAAACCATTTTTTGCGCGATCGTATTGAAATAAATTCCGAATAAAATAATTTAAATTCCTTCGAAATGAACGAAATGTCAAAAGTGACATTTATACTTCTCGATCAGTTTAAAATATATTTTGCATTTTGGTGAAATTGTTGTATTTATTACTTTTCGACGTCTGAACGGTAAGTAAATCACTTATCGACGTGTTAAACTTAGAAACCAGTAAACACAACCCACCGTCCTGACAACCGATGCTGTAAATAAACAAAAAAGATCAATCGCGCAAAAAAAATATGGAAATAATAGTAAAAATTGATCCGAACAAATTCGAGTAGATCACCAGCACTGCGAATACCATCTTTGCATAGAATTTCAATATAGCATCGGTGGTTCAGTGGTAGAATGCTCGCCTTCCACGCGGGCGGACCGGGTTCGATTCCCGGCCGAAGCATATTATGAATCGCTGCTTCGTAAACGAGAGAGAGACTCAGGAGAGAGCACACGCACGCAAGCAAGGCACATAACGAAGCAACGTAACATAACGTAACGTAACGTAACGGTCAGATCTTTTGCGTCGCCACCCTCGGTCGCAAAAAAACATAACCTGACGTAAAGAACTTAAGTTCCAAAACTATTGTATGTTAATTTCCCAAAAATTTTAATGTAAAAATGATGCCAAAAACAGTATTGAAAAGTAATAAATATTCCATAAAATTTCTAATATCGGGTGTTAACCTCAAGACTAATGAGTTGTCAAGAGCCTTCAGGTTTTTTGTACGCAAACTTACTCGCCTTCAATCTTCAATATATTATGCAAGACTCATTTTATTTATGACGTATTCCAAAATAATATTCCATTATTTCTAACAGCGTCTTATTATTATTTGATTTTTTATTCATAAGGAATCATGAATAGTTTAGTACTGTGTTATTAGTTTCCTAAGTATACGTTATCCCAGTAACATAATCCAGGGTTTTAAATAATCGATCATACAAGCAAAAACCAATAATTTCGTATATAACAGGGCGGTCTCCTATTTCTTTAGTATGTGGTAGAACGTCCAAAGCTGTTCTTTTCTTTTTTAAAGGTCGTTTCATAGGCGAGCCGATGAAGTTTAAGAAGAGGCTGTTTTACACTAAAATACAGCCGCAATAACGCGTGGAAGGCGAGCATTCTACCACTGAAACACCGATGCTACATTAAAATTCTATGCAAAGCTGGTATTCGCAGAGCTGGTGATCTACTTGAATTTGTTCGGATAAATGTTTACTATTATTTCCATGATTTTATTTGCGCAATTGATCTTTTCTGTTTATTTACAGCATCGGTTGTCAGGACGGTAGGTTGTGTTCACTGGTGTCTAAGTTTAACACATCGGTAAGTGATTTACTTACCGTTCAGACATCGAAAAGTAATAAATACAATTTCACCAAAATGCAAAATATATTTTAAACTGTTAAATGTCACTTTTCGAAGAAATTTGGATTATTTTTTCTCCGAGCGGGCGGAAATTTGAATTTTCCACACACATTTTAGTGTGGGAAATTATTTTCCCGTACCGTGTGGAAATAATTTTCCTCACCGTGTGGAAACAACAGATCCAAAATTACAGCCATTCAACAAGCAACTAGCATCTGCTATAAATTTAAGTAATGCAATTAATTGTACTTTTAACCCAGCATTGTAGTGGAACGCGTTTGATGCGATAATTACAGGCAAGCAAGGTCGGACATGGTTAGTACTTGGATGGGTGACGACCATGTCAGGGAAAACCATCGTATAGGGCCCGTACAGCCTGCAGCGGACTAGCATATATCACAGCTCGCAGGCATTATACCAATGAGCACGAGGTATAATGATCTACATTATACCTCGTGCCGTCTTTCGGAGGAGACGTAAAACCGAGGTCCCGAGTCCATGGATGTTGGGCTCGTTAAAGAACGCCTACCACTGGTTGGAACACTAGTGGGTTCGCCAAAATTTCCGGTTAGGGGTAGAGTGCTCCCGGCGTCGGTGATTAGCCTCCGTCGCAGAAATAGACCGACGTTAAATAACAGAATAAAAAAAATTGTACTTTTACAATAAATTATAATATAAATAATTAGGTATTAGATTTTGACATGTAACTAACTATGTAACTTAATAATATTTTACTTTATGTTTACTTTATCAATAATCTAATAAAATAGGTTTCTAAATAAACTATAAGCACTTATAATCAGATAAAAATATCTCAACTTTTGATTAGTTCTGTTGACTTTCCTCAAGCTCGTAGAAAAACTATTGTACCTAACACTTGCGGAAAATGTTTTACCGCACTCAGCTGCTTCACCGTACTCCGCTACGCGTCGGCAGACTTGTGCGGTAAAATTCATTTCCCGCACTCCATTCATTTCCCGCACTTGTTAGGTAAATAGCTATTATTCGGAATTTATTTCAACACGATCGCGCAAAAAATGGTATAAGCATCTCGAACGTTAAGGGTAATTACAAAACGTTTGCATGTAGATTCCTCTCGTAAAATTGGACAAAATGATATGAGGATTAAGGGGTCTAGCACATTTACTTTTCGAAATACTTTTTTGAATGAATAAAGTGATTTGACATTTGGCAGGTTGTTTTTAAATGTAAAAGGGCCTTTTCCAAATCTGTTATTATTTTTTATGAACGCTATTTGGTAAAAAAGGTAGCTCGCGTTTTACAGTTTTGTACAGGAATCCCTATGTCGTATCTTATAAATAACACATTGTATAAGGTATGTTTCACGATATATCTCAACAAAACGGCAATTTTTGTTTGTTACATTCATCAATCTCCAAGCATTTGGTATTTTATCGAAACATGAACACGTTTTTATGTAACCACAGCCTTGTAACTTCGTTAGTCGTTTTGCGTGCCTTAACGTCATCCATTATTAATGGAGACGGTTAGAAGACCGGAGTTTTCTTTGCATCACTGGCTAATTTGAATTTAATAACAGTGGTAGGAAAGGGGCATTATCATCTTATAAATCCGAGGGTATCTAGTATTTTAGCATTCACAAATACAAATGAATACAATATCATTTTTAGAGTAATGCATCATTTCTCAATTCTGCTCACCGTGCTAATCTTGATATAACAGCATATTCTAATTTATAATATACGGAGCATTCGAATGGAATGCATCCACTCCACATAATTCTGTAGGCGTCTATAGATGATATACGTCAGCGATGTCGAAAAATAACCCCAGAAATGTTACAAAATATTCGAAGCCCATTTTAGGCTCGATTGTAGCATAGTATGGAAACAATGGAAGTCAATTTGGGCACCTTATGAAATAATTTAATATTGTTTTGCTGATTTTTAAAGGTTTCAGTCCCTAGAAAATGCAAGAAACGACTTTTAAAACTTGATTGTAAATGTACCAACAAGAAAATGGAATAACTGCTTCCAGAGCAGATTCCGAAAGACGCAAAAATGCATTTCTCTCCGTGGATAAAAACAATAGTGCTTAATATTTATCTTCATAAGATGTTTAATTTTTTCATTTTGTATAAAAAATACTCCTGTTACAGACTTTCAAAGGCTAAGTTTCAGTAACATTTTTTGCTGGAACTGGATTATATGAACGCACTACGCAACAGAATGACAAGATTTCAAATTGAAAGTAATACTTTTGTTATGAAAAATACTTTCATAAAGTACATCTGAAGTTTGAAGTGAATCTAAAGATACAACTAACTCAATTATGCCTTTTTTAAAACTCGAAAAGATCGTATATCTTAAAAATAAGACCAAAATTTTGCAGACTCAAAGTACGTATTCAATAGAACTTTGAAATTTCAAGTTGAACTTTAAAAATATAAGGTAAGTTTTATTTATATATTTATTAATGCAGGCGTTGAGTTTTAAAACAAGTAGGTTCTTTGAAACAACTTAAATTGTATTAACAACTTCTTTACTTACAGAGCTGTTGAACTTTCAAGATTCTAAAAATATAATATCAATTTTTTTATTTAAAATAGTTGTGACTGACAAGATAAAACTCTTAAAGCGAACTTATTCACGTCTTCTATTCGGTCATTATTACATCAAAAGTTTGCTCATACCAGCTACATGCAGTTAATATTTATCATGTCAATTGTATGTACTCATCAATTTTTTAAATATTCACAAACTCCAGATTCAACGTCATTCAGTTCAGCAAAAATAATCTAAATCACTCTTGTCCAATAAGAAGCTACTTGAACCACATATTATCACTCATCGTACGCACTATAATAGATGGATAAAGTGAGCAAAACTATTTATAGTTTGTTTCAAAAAGTACATAGAGTATTGGAATGCAATAATCCTTTAACAACCAGATAATCATCGTATATTACAAAGTATAGTTTATTTACGATAAAAAGACGATGACGTTGCAAAACAAAATATTGTGATGCTGCCAAGCTGTAGTTTGTTCTTTACTCAACGAAAATTAGAAAAGTCAATCTGTGTTAGATTGACAGTTCTTAATAATAATGAGTACAAATAGGAACATTCTATTTCCAACGTAAGAGATCCAATTATTTTTTATACCTTCCATAATTAATGCTTCTTCCTAAGCACGAATATTTTGAGAAATTACAACTCATACAAATTTGTCATGTGGATTAATCAATTGTTTAAGAAAGTAATAAAATTTCAAGTTATCACATTAGCCAAAATCACATCATCAAGTGACATTTTCTGGTGTAGATAAGATACCTACGTTTTCCTGAATCCACAATTTTTTATTTTTTTGCATAATAATACTGCACGAAACGTATCAAATGATTAAATAAATCGTTTGTTGATGCGATACAAATGGTAATTATCCATAGAACCACAAATTAAAACATTAAATGACGTTTTCTGATTGTTAAAATAACAATACAAAACGTAGAAATAGCGTGATACGCATTCTGAAACTCAAACGGCGCGCGCGGTATACCTTTACCTTTTTCACCTGACTGACGGACGTTGTTCTACTGAACACGTGACTGACGGATGTTTTGATGTTCAATACATAATTTCTGAACCCTCAGACAAAATTTGAAGCTTAAGAAACGAATTGTACTTAATAATTATTTATCATACGTCTATCCGGACTGACTGACCAGCTCTGTCCTAATGAATGACTGACTGACCAACACAACTTTTATTTTATACAATAGAAAAGCTGTATAACAATTTTCAGCTTTTAGAAATTCATTTTGTTCACCCGTCAAATGATACACCTTTAATATCGCACCTGAGCCACCTGTTCTACGGCACGCTTGACTGACCGGAGCATGTTTGTGTACCCATCGGCTACAACGATTTAACAAAAAACCAGCCTTAAGAAATTCATACAGTTTTTTTGGCTCTGGCTCTTCGGCTATTAGAGGATCACAATAGATCTGAAAAGGTCGCAGTGGAATAGGCCAAAAGCAACCTCATGAAATCTAATCTAATCTACGTCTATCACAGCAGTAAGCAGGAGAAGTGGGCCCATTTCGGCATTCTCGTTGAAAATACCTTAACAAATATGTTACCATTTTTTGACACTTACTGTTCAGCTGCTTCGGCATTTTATCAACTACACACTGCAGATTTGCCTAAATAATTAGTTATGAAAATAACTGTTTTTTAAATCTTGAAAAAACAATGAATTTAAAAGCACCAAAAAAACTTGTGAATATTAGACGATGATCGAATGTCAAGAAAGGTCAAAACAAACTGGGGAATTTTCCCAGTTGATCTGACAACGTCTTAAAGTTTTGCCAACCCGTTAGCTGTAAATTGTCCTGGTTGTTGAGGATAAATTGAATTTACGGTTGGTAAATTGATATTCATTCTGATAAGCAGGAAAGTACCTAACTAAAAATGACATCATCGTCTTTTTATTGTAAAAATCCTATAGTACTCAAAATTGACGAAATATTTACAATAATGTAACAGAAACTTCAGGTAGGTACTATTGAAAAATGCCACAATTTAAAAATTATGTGCTGTAAAGTATTGTCATTAAATGAAATAGTTTCCTTACTCACTAAACAGTTACCATTAAATTATGGAATATTTTGTCGAGTTTGAGTACAACTCTGTTATATCCGATAAACATTTGTTAAAGGATTATTGCATTCCAGTACTCTATATACTTTTCGGCTAATACATTGGGACGTGTAAGCTTCCATTTGATCCCGACATCATTCGAAACAAAATTGCTTCCACTTCACAAATATGTCTTCTGGAATGCACCATATTCAATATAATATAACGTCACATAGTCTATAAACAGCAGACGATCAGGGCACATCCAATATTACCCCTTTTGTCAAATTGTAATTAATAGTTCAGAAGTTATGAACAGATGAACGAACACTCCGGTCAAAATCATAACCTTCCTTCGCCGTAGTCGGGTATTATTATCAGTATTCTTAATAAAAAATAGTATATTACGTAACGAGTGCAGAAAGTGACATTTTTCACACGAGTGGAAAGTATTGTCTCACAAGGCGCAAGCCGAGTGACACTCTTACGAGTGTGAAAAATCACTTTAGGACATGTAATGTACATTATTTTTCCTACGACCATGCGATAATTGTAACAAATATTGTTTGATGTAATGGTTTTTTAAAAATAATGTTGACATTGGTGAGTGCGGAAATGAAATGGGTGAAATTCACTTTGTCACGAGTTATGTACACTATTTTTCCAACGGCCCGAAATATTTAAAAAGTACCATTTACACTTCACAAAAACTATTTCTATGCTTTGTGTTATAATTTGAGAATTTTGACATAAGTCTACTTTATTATTTTTCACTTATAATTGCACAAGTGGTTTGTATTTTATCGGGTAAATTTGGGTTGTTTAATAAGAAACTGTTTCCTAGCAATTTGACGAGAATAACTGTCAACTATTAAAAACACGACACCGAAGGTGGAGTGTTTTTAGTTTAACAGTTATTCGAGTCAAATTGCTAAAGGAAACAGTTTAGAATTTGAACAACCCAAATTTACCCAATATAAATACAAACCTCGAGTGTAATTCGGCAGGACAATTTAATGAATGAGAAATTTGGAAACATATCAATGCAAACTTTATTTATGAAACATTAAAATAAACACATTTTTATTTTAATGTACAATTATTAAAAACGCAGTTATTGAAATTCATACTAGGAACAGTGATATTGATGAGCAAATGAATAAGTGAAAAAACCACTAGTGTATTTGTCGCTGTAAAAGTTAAAGCTAACTTTTGCCGCTGTCAAAGTGTCAATTGCACTGTGGCATATGCGATTTTTTATACATGAATTAAATTGTCGCTTTTATAATTAGTATTTTTTTTTTGATCACGCGATAAATTTAAGAAATATGATGGTTTTATTTATTTGAAAACATCAATAACTGTACCTACCTACAACATATGATTATTTTTAAAATAATCAGTTTGTAGTACTAAATATTTTCAAAATAACGCAGAAGACATTTTAATTCTTTATAATTTGATTTTTTCAAATTCCTACAGCAATACTATTATAGATATACCCAAAATAAAAACATTTGACAGCTATCCGCGTCATGACAATTCGGAGAATGCTGGAGTAGACCGCGATTCGATTTCCGGCCGTACCTAGTTGTTTTTTTTTATCACAAAATTTGGCGAATCCTAATAATTTTTGAACAGATTTTGTGTTTTCTACTATATTTGTAGTTATTACGTAGGTAAATTTGAATAAAAAAACCACGTTAATCGAATTCATGCGAACCGTGCGATATGATATCACACTAAGGTGATATCATAGCGCACGGTTCGCGTCACTATGATGATATGAGAAACTTTCCGCCAGAGTAGAGAGTGCGATATATGTTAATTTCCTATATGGTCGTAGGAAAACTACTTTCGCCAACAGTGGGCTACTATGTTTGAAGTACTTGTTAAGTAGCTTTTGAATAAGTTTTGCATGATATGAAATTTAAATTTTCAACGAAGAGTAAATAGTTTAGCAAGTATTTATTTTTTCCATTACTTGCTGTGAAGTTGAAAGTTATTGCTTTTTCTAGCCAACTAAGAAGTTGAATTTCTCTATTCGTGGTTAATAATTTTCTATAATTAACCTAGGTCAATAATGGACAAATTCAAATATTTTGAGAATTCAGGGATAGTAGTTCAACAAAAACTTGTGCAACATAATTTTGTATACCTACCCAGGAGATTGTCTTTAACATATTTGCTGCTTGAAATTACCTATTTGAATTAAAATGCTATTAGGTTAAAATTCGCACTCAACCAAATTGACTGATGACATAAGGAGTACGTTCATAGTCTATGCCAAACAGACAGTGTACTTGTCAGTCAAACAACGGGGTAAATGCTTCTTGTGGTGCGTTTGTAAACGCTGTGGTGTATAATTATAACTCTTAGACTCAAGATCTTGTGTTGTGAGCAATAGCGCTCTAATTTGTCTTTCTTCAAAGTGTGTTCAAAGTAAAACATAACCCACGATTTGTAAAATTTTTGTTGTGGTCGTATTATTGGTTCGTTAATTCGTTGCAGTTATTGGTGATTATAAACTATGGTAGTTTATTGCTGTGTGCCCTAAATGTAATAGTAATAATAAAGTAGTTCATATGCACCGTTTTCCCGTTGAAGATCCTTTGGTAAGTGATATTTTAACATTGAAATGGTGTATAATGTCACTCATTTTCAATTTTTTTATATCAAATTTGGCTAGTAATGGAAAAACTTGTATATACACCACGATGGTGAAGATATTTATAAGCCTGGCACCTTATTCCACTCAATTCCGGTCAATAATAATAATAGTCTTCACCACCTTGGTGTATAATATACTATGATTGAATTCATATTTCTGTCAAATATTTAGTTGTGCAACCTACAAATATCTAGGATTTTAGCAAGCTAAGCTGATAGACCAGAAGCAAGTAAACACCAAAATAAGATCATTCAAAAGGTAACTAGTTTATTGAAATCCCAGTTGAACGTAGGAAATCTGGTCAAATCAATTAACACCTACGTTATACCGGTCCTGGCATACTCATTTGGAATTTAGAAGTGGACAAAAACAGAGCTGAAAAGTATTCAAAGAACAACCATGATAACCACCCAACGACACCATTATTGGGACCACACTACCAAGAAAAGAGGGAGGGGGAGATCTACCGGACATAGTTAATTTAGGTACATCACAATTATCTAAATTACAAAAAAAGCATTATTGTTAAGGCTCAAACATCTAAATTGCATGAACTGGTCGCGAAAGCAGATTAAAACTATTTCCTCCCAGATCTAAACCCTGATAAGAAACATAAAATATTTCTGAAAAACAGGCGGAGTGGTCCCACAAAGCGCTTCATGGTCGACATCATCACGACCTCAATCAACAATATATCGACAAGGAAGCATTAAATAAGTGACTTCCTGATGGAACAGTTTCCAGAAAAAGAACGGTTTAGGATGGCAATTCAAGACCAACAGATTAATACCAAGAATTACAACTAATTTGTCAAACTTTTGACTTTGACCTCGTATAACTTTGCCAGTTATAAAATTGGAGGAACCAATCAATATGCATAAGAGATCCAAATATCGTATCGGACAAGTGCAGAAAGGTCAACAAACAAACAGAAATGATACAACATATTACTTCGCGATGTTCAGCCACAGCTAACATTGCGTACGTAGCGGGCACAATCAAATTTGAAACATCATCCATCAGAAGCTGTCCAACAAATTTGGATTAGTTAACATTCACACGCCTCACAAGTACCATCCGCATTCAGTGCTAGAGAATGCTGATTTTAGACTATACTACGATATGTCAATTATCACCGATAGCCGGGTGACAAATAACTGACCAAATATTTTGGTTATGGATAAAAAGCTATCTTTGTTCTATTAGTGGATGTTTTTCATTCCAGACAGTTTATACAGCCAGTTGAGTGGAAATTTGAAAATATTGTAAGCCAATTTTACTATACTCGCTTTTAATCGAACAATAGCATAAGGTGAATTTAATGAAATTT
>CAJUYG010002267.1:0-16881 GCA_910591675.1 Galerucella calmariensis | reverse complement strand
ATAGCGAGAATGCTGAAGTATTGAAAATATAGACCGAGTTCGAAAGTTTTAAGATATTTTTATTCACATATAAATTTCGCGTTATAGTACTTTAAATTTTAACATGTAACGTCACAAATCTTTCGACCCCCCCTGTCCCTTGTCACACAATGTCACATTCTGGTGATACCCTCCCTCCCCCTTAAAGTGTGACATAATTTATGGATGACCCCTTAAGATATGATCTCTGAAAGTATGTTATAATCGCATTTTTATGACACATAAATCTGTATTGTTTGTTTTCAATATTATATATGTCTATTGTAAATATATTCGTATTTTACCTTCCTTGCATAAGAACTTTTATTTTCATTACCCCCCCCCCCCCCACAAATACCCTGGATCCGCCACTGGCTCACCATAATTATCATTCGAGATACAATAAAAACAAACAAGATCTTTCAAAAATACCTGCAACCTCCAATGGTCACGGAAATAAATAATATTATATCCATCCATAATAATAAAAATACTAGTACATTATCAAAATGTGCACATAAATAATAACTCTGACATTAACGAGCGCTTCTCCATAATAGACTCTGGAAATAGCTAAAATAATTAAAAATTAAGTGCAAAACCAAGTTCCTACTGTTCACAGTATCCCATTTTATTATCTAACCAAAAGCAATCCTACCTTATGAAATGTATAAACTCCACCAAAACCTCACGTCACAACTTTCAAAACTTTCGTAAACTTTCGAGGATCACGTAACCAGCCGTTGAGAATATTAAAATATGCGCATACACCCACTAAACGACAGAGACACGGCAGAACTGAAAACAGAGAACTTGTGCTGCTTCGCTTTTGCTCTGTCGACTGTCTCTATCTCTATTTAGAGATTGCACAGGCGTTGAGTGTGCCAATCGGCCGGCTCTAATTTACAATTAAGGAGGCTCTGACTATTTTTTAGTATTCTGAACGTTGAGGCCTTTGATCTATGTAGAATAATGAACCTGACCCCGACAACGAACGAGATTACGGATTACGTAAACGAGAGCATTCATCTCAAATTAGAAAGCGTAACTTGTGAGATAGATGATTCTTGCGGGCCATTTGCAGATAGTTAAATGGTTAAATGTCTAGGACGTGACAATTAATAATACGTTTTCATATACAGTGATGTGCAGATGCAAATGAAATCGTACTAGATGAGTAATTTATAGATCAATTTTGTATAACATTTTTTCGACTTGTAGGTATGGAAGACCTGGAAATAAAACCAATGCTGGAATTAATTGGAATCTCCAAAGAATGAATAGGTAATAAGAGGCCTGTAAAGCAAGTGTGGGAGTCCAAGGACAAAGAGCTAGAAAAAGAGGAAAACCGAAGCAAACATGTGATGGAGCAATGGGAGAAATAATGAAGAAACGAGAAGAAACGGCCATGGCGTTAGCAAAAAAGAATAGGCAAAGTTTGTGTACAGACATTGACTATCTGGAGTATCTGGAGATGACTTTATACTGTCTTTTGCTTATATAATCAACAAGAATAGCTATGATGAAATAATATACACCGACGCTTCAAAAGCTGATAAAGGTGTAAGTTACCAACACAAGTAGCTTCCAGCTAATCTCTGACAAGACAAATGCGGTACCCACACTAGGGAACTTTCTCCAAACTTAAAAACCTTTCAATATCTTTGACCTGAAGATGAGAAAGTAACAATTCGCACGGACTTAAGGGTAGCTTTGCACTTCATCGATAATATTTACACATCACACACCAGTGTTCAAAACATACATGAATTATGTATTCAGCTGTCTACAAAATACATCCATAGCTCTAATTACTAATTATCCTGACGACGGAAAGGACGATACTCCTACAAAAAAGCCCCCCCTTCCCATCTGACATACATAAACAAGTTTGTCCTTGAAACTGTGTAGTTTAAAATGTCCTGCATATGATAAGTTTTCGAAAAACTAAAAAAATTATTCATTTTAGAATTCAAACTAGTATAGTGGACGTAATATTTTTAATGCAGCTATCTAATCGTATATCCCCTTTAAGTTATATAGTGGACTATGACGGTATCGTATCGAATTACAGTCAACTTTAAGTTCGCACAATATGTATTACGGCAAGTATACCTACGCTCCTAATACCACACTTGACTTTGAATCGCAACAAAACTAACCTCAATACCTTAATAATTATACATTTCCTTTTAGATTTTGGTTCTTTTTTTCAGTGTATCGATTTTTAAAAAACACACAAACGTGTCGTACTGAGCCCGTCCCTCCCAGGAAGCACCCCTCAAACAGCGTTTTCCGCGCCCAGCTCGTTCCTAGCAGAAATGGCTACTGGCTGGGGCCGAGCTGTCTTTTTTTTCGCTTACAACCAAAATAAAAAAATCGAATATACCTTGGAGCTATACACTGTGTTATTTATAAGATGCGATATAGGGATTCCTGTACAAAACTGTCAAAGATGAGCTAACTTTTTTAGCGTTCATAAAAAATAATAACAGATTTGGAAAGGTCGTTGAAAAATAAGTTCAAATGCACTTTTAATTTTTTCAAATTCGCTCTGGTTTAATAAAAAATTGATAGATATGTTTAAAAAAGTCGAACACTTTCAACAGATTAGGAGATACCTAACCATCAGGATAAGGGCTCGGGATGTTTAAATGGTAAAGCTTAAGTATGGCGGCTCGATTCGCCGCTGTGGTGAAATTTTTTTCTTTTTGGTTTCAATTCTTCTCCCCAATTTTTGTCTTAAAAACATCAAATTTAAAATAAAGCAAAGTTTCAAAAATGTATTTATTCAATTAAATAATGCTCTAACTGTTCTCCGTTTGCTGCTAAACAGTCTCCCAAATCATAGTATATAAACAAAGGAATAGTAGGTTCACTTCTCGTCGGCTCTTTCATGTAGCGCTGCTAAAGACTTGCCGAGAAACGATCGTAAAAGCACACGTGTGCCGTATATACAGGGGTCGCGCGAATTACTATCTTCATTTCTTGTTGATTTATAAATGGAGCGTTTGGTACGGGGGCTGATAAAAACGTACGTTAGGACAGGAAACGATGCTGCTTCGCTATGCATTTAATTGTATTTAATTATGATTATTCAACTAGAAGCATTCATTGGAATAGCTTTTACTACATTATATATATAAAATAAAAAATGTACAAATATAATATATCTTATGATATGAAAATAGAAAACATTCATTAAAAATTATACCAGATTCTACATAGGTACTTTAGAATTGGTTTTGAATATAAAAACAATGCTGAATAATTGCATTTAGTAAAAAAATGAAAATTTTCACAAGGATGCGTAAATGATCGTTTTTAAAAAAATCTTTCAATGTCGCTCCGATACAATTATTAGGTACATGCTAAATTATTGAAGTTAGCTACAAATATATTTTCAAGTTGGGTAACATACTCAACAAAATTCAGACTAGGTACTTAAATTGAGCCCACCAAATGGAAAATTTGTATTGTTTACATAGGTTTTTGTCTGAGAAAAAATAGTTGATGCTTTGGTTAAGGTATTTTGTTCAATAAAAGATTTTAATATACCCAAAGGGATTCAAGTTGCCAACCAAATATAAATTTCATTTTATTAGTAAAATTTTCTCCTTCACTGTTAACCACACGCAAATTTTTCAGTACAGTTTCAAATTCTTCCAATAGCTGAAACTGTTGTTGGGTACCTACCCATAAATGCATTGAAATTATTCAAATACCACGAATTTAATAAACCAAAAACATTAATTATTGTTATAATGAATTTAGCAGTTACATAGGCATCTGCAGGCAAAACTTTGAAATCAACATATGTGTTAAGGGCAACTGCAGCAGAATAACTAAGAATCTGAGAAGCATATTTCACTTTCATTCTCTGGTAATTATTTGGAAAAGTCTAAATTCCTTTTTTTATAATTATTGTAACATGTATCCAAATACAACTTATTGGTAGTTCCTCCTGGTAATCAAACCACAATAATGTTTTTTATTTTTTATTTCGACTTAGTATCTCTGATTTTTTAATAAATATAAATGAAGGAGAAAAATCTATAAAATTTGAAATTGAAATTGAAAATAACTATTTTTTACCATTTTTGGATATTCTTATCAATAAAACACCTACAGGGTATGAAACAAGTGTTTATCGCAAGCCAACACACACTAATAGGTATTTGAATTTTGAATCAAATCATGCTATAAGCGTTAAAAAAGGGGTAGTAAAATCTTTATACGATAGGGCCAGAATCATTTGTTCTAATGATAATCAGTTCACAAAGAAAAAAACTCTTCTGAAAAATGTTTTAAATGCCAATAATTACCCGGCAAAATTTGTAAATAAAGAAATCAAGAATATAGAGAAAGGCTCATTGTTAATACCCCATAATAATAACAATAATATTAATAATTCAGCTAACATAATTTTTAAAAACTTGACAATACCGTATGTTAGGTGTTTGTCAGAAAGAATTAAGAAAATTGGTAATCAATTTAATATTCGAACCAGCTTTAAATCTAACAATACTTTGAGATCTATCTTAACAAAAACGAAACCAAAAATAAAGAACAATCTTCAAAAAATTGCATATATCAGATATCTTGTGAATGCGACAAATTCTATTTAGGTGAAACATCTAGACCATTGAAAGTCCGAATAAGTGAACATAAAAAATACATCAAAGATAGGGAGTTCTTTAAGTCAGGTATTTGTAAACATGCTTGGGAAGAGGGGCATAAAATTCAATGGGATTCGACAAAAATAATATTGAAAGAGCCCAATAATAAAAGACGAAAAATCAAAAGAAAGTGCTTTAATACAACTGAATGCAGATAAATGTGTAGCTAGTATTTCAGCCGAATGTAGTCAAATTTGGTTACCAATGTTAGAAAGAGAAATTTCCAATAATCAGTTACCTGCGTTATCAGGATAGCATCATAAGTTTTTATCCAGGTTTTCTTATGATTTATCATTGGAATAGTTGTTAATCGATACACACTTCAATACACAAATTCACCAAACTGAGTTATACATGTTTTGAAAACAAAAATGATCATACACAAAAAAGTAACAACAAACGCGTTTTATTAACATTTCCAAAATAAGTTGAAAAAAGCGCTATCCCAATAAAAACCGTTCCTGGAACGTGCACTTCACTGGATTCCACATCTAGTAGACTATCATATCGTTAAAATGTCATAAAATAAAATATTTTATTTCACATTTTACCAGAGGTGTGATCTACTATGAATGGACCTTAATAAAATTTGACAACAAAGTTATGTAGTCTTAAACTTCAAAATATTATTGATTGTCTAGTTGTCATATTTTTTTCGTTGTGTCAGATAGGGACAAAAAATTATTTTATTAATTTTATTACTAGTTAATCTTGACAACGGTAGCTGGAACGCTACCGAAACGTCGAAATAAAAAATAAAAAACATTATTGTGGTTTGAATCCCAAAAGAATAAGAGAAAAAAAAGAATAAGTAATGCCACAAGGAACTTACAGAAGATATTTCCTCCTGGTAACTCAAAACCAGTAAGAAAAAAATCTGAAGGAAGATATTTTCACCCCATATCTACTTCTACAACCGTCCACATAACACACTCGTGGCATTTTCTTTTCAATAAAAAATATACCGTAATAATAATTAAATAATTCACTGCAAAGACAGTCCAGCCGGTATACTTATAACTCCGCTCGTACCTTCAAACTACAAAAGACACACGGTATCTGTCTATCGCTCGATTGGGAGCTTCAGGATACCACAAGAGACGGAGACGGACACCGAGTGAGATAGACATCGAGCTGGGAGGAGCTTAGAGTGACCTTACTATTCCTTGTTTATATACTATGCCCAAACGATCATAAAAGTTCCGCCGTATATTTATTAATAAATAAATACATAAATTTTTAAAACCACTCTGCTTTATTTCAAAGTTAATGTCTTCTAGACAAAAATTGTGAAAAAGAACTAAAAACAAAAAGAAAAAAATGTAACTACAGCGGCGAATCGAACCGCCATACTTAGGCGTTAATTTTTAAATTTTCCGAGCCCCTATCCTGCTGATTATCTCCTAATCGGTTGAAAATTTTCGAAAGTGGTAAGAAAATGCAGTTCGACTTTTTAGAACATAACTATCCATATTTTTTTATTAAACCAGAGCAAATTAAAGAAAGTTAAAAGTGCATTTGAACTCGTTTCCCAACGTCCTTTCCAAATCTGTTAGTATTTTTATGAACGCTATTTGGTAAAAAATTTAACTCGCGTTTGACAGTTTTGTACAGGAATCCCTATGTCGCATCTTATAAATAGCATAGTGTATACTGAATGTATCCAAAAAAATCCTACACATATTCAGTAAGTTGTAAAATAGAACAAAAATATAGTACAAATTATAAAACTAGGCACATTCATGTCATTTCCTAAACCAAGTTAATAAAAAAATTCAAAATATAAGTTTTCACGTACAATAGTTAGTTGAAAATAATTTTAGCTAAGAACCTACTTTCAAATTTTCGAAAAATTTTTCTTACTAAAAAACAAAATTGTGAGGCAAGAAAATTATGATAATATGTTATAGTTCATTCACGATGAATTTGCAATTTTGACATTTGTAGTAACAATTGCAGTCACTGAACAAAATATAAATATCCAAATTGTAAATGAAATAATTAATTATATAAAGGGGGAATTTACGGTCCAAAAGTTGGCTGCCGAGTCCGGGGTTGCCAGACAATATTATCAGAATTTCTTGTCTTGGTTTGTCGTTTTCATTTTATTCGCATTTCATAGTTTGTTATTTACTGGACATCTTAAAATGTATGTATTTAATCATCAAAATTTTATAATTCCTTCTCTTATTTTTGAGTTGAATGTGATCTTATGCAATAAACAACTTATCAACATAATTTTATGCCAACTACTGGAAAAAAAATTACAACGTGGCAACGATGTAAGACATCTATCATGTTTTTTTATTGCAAACTTATCGTAAATGGTGTATTTTCAATCGTTTCCTTTTTTTCCTAATTGATTTTTTCCCTTTACCAAAATAATAATTTTAAAAAATCAAGATATTTTCTTACTCTTAAAAAAACTTTCTGAGACACCTGATATTATAGATATTGTGATAAATTCAATATTAATCCAAGTACATTTAAAAAAAATAATAGCACTTACATCATGGTGCAGTCGTCATCCCAATACCCTTTAGGCTCCACCATATTTTAACCATCACTAAACACCCGAAATCGACTATTTCCATTTACCGACCGGCGATTGCCACCACATTTATCTCTTAGTCAAAGTCATACATCACATAGTTTCCCTATAATACTGACTCTAAGTCCACTACGTTAGAGCAACCTCGAGCCAGTACCTGTGTTTATAGAGTAACTCACCTATCTATAAAAATCGGTTGCATGACATTCAAAATAGATTACATTTTAGAGTTCTGTATAAATACACATCTCATGCTGTAATTTAAATCAAATAAATCATACAATTCGATTAGTATAGGGAAGATGAGCGTCCCCGACTGCCTCGTCATTGTCCCAAGGAAATTTCTGTGATCTTATTCTACAATATATACAGGCATACAAAAATTTAAAAATTTGTGTAACCACAAAAAATTGGAAACACCCGAAATAATAAATTATCACTTCTTCTGAGCTGTCAGGAAGATCTCGGTGTACCTAGTGCGTTTTGTGAGTCTCAATATTCAAAAAATAATAATTTTTTAAAGAAATTTTTTATAGATATGAATTCTTTAGATTTGGCTTTTTTGGCTTTTTATGATATTTTTTTACTGAGCTAAATTTTAAAAATATTAATTTCTAAGCAATTTTCTTATTAAAGGAATCTCATTTATTTTCATTTCTCTCATTTTAATGATTGTTTATTTAACAATATGCTAGACTATCTTATTTTTTTCAAAACCTGATTTAATAAATTGTTTCCTGATCTCACAGTACATGACTACAGGAATAAACCACCTGAAAAAGAAGAAACACAAACAAAATCCACATAAAAAAATCCTCTTGCTGGAGTGTTTCCAATATTCAATATTGTAAATAGCAAAAACATATCAGGCATACTTTATAAATAACAAAAACAGAAAACTTGGTTATAAAATTGAAAAGATAAATAAACAGAAATATAAGTCTACTTATTACTTCAAAAAAAAGGAACACTGAATATAATCGAATGAAAACTTTCTATAAATTAATTTTTTCTAATGTTTCAGACTATTCTTTTGAATTGTTGGAATTTAAAATATTATTCTCGAAAATATTTCTATTTTTGTTATTCGTCACAACAGACACCTACCTTTAGGCATATCGCTTTTACCAACCGCGCGTTAGAATCTGTAAAAAAGAAAAGAAATTAAAGTTTTTTGTATACACACAACTCCATATTAATCACCTTTTACTTTTATTTGTGTATATATTAAATACATACTATTTTTATTGTTGTCAAGTTTTTTTCTATGCACTAAATTACTTTTCGTACAGACCCCGTAACTATTAGAAATAAGAATTGCCACCTTTCAAATGAGTTGAACTAGAGTCATGCGCATTGGGTATCAACGTCAACTACAAATGGTTTCACAGTTCTGTTATTAACAGGAGTTTTTAAATGAATTGATATTGTGTTGCTTTGATTTCTTTCTGTTAACAAGGTAAGCTTCTTTTTTTATAGTAATATTCAACAATTCTATCTAAATATTAGAAACTGTGAAAACAATAAATATACATCTGATAAAGTGAATGTTCAGGATCAGCCATCTAACTAATGCTTGTTAATAGATTAACAAAATTCCTTAGTCTGGGATACCTATTACCTATGTGAATGAAAATAATTCACCAATTTGCTGTATGGTATATAAAATAACATCAAAAAATGTGCAAACATATTATGTTAGAATATACCTACACACTAACTATTCTATCTAGTGGCGACGTCTCCAATTAATTTTGAATAATGTGAAAAAGCTTACCACTTTCTGGTTCAAAAATTATTTAGGACGACTCTCACAGGTAAGTATTTTTCACTATTCACTATACTAAGATTTTGGTTTGGATTTTTAATTTTAATTTTCAATTTACTTTTTCAACCAAAAAATTCTTGACATTTCACCTCCATCGCCCCAAAATCAACAACATTCTTTTATTCTTGTTTACAATCTCATAGCAGTCTTTCTATATTAATAAAATATTAGAGTTTTTGATTTCTATGATTGTAAAGATAATTTCACATGTTTATCAGCAGTCGCACTTACTGTCACTGTCACAAATGAAAAATAAGAACATCTTTTTTCTCATTTTCAGGTTACTCAATCCTCAATAATTGGACTTTTAAATAATTTCAATATGTTTATATAACATATTATTTTTTATGAATTTGGTTATATATGGTAATTATTTGCTGATAAAGTAGCTTTTAAGTAGTTTTCAAGTTTATCTATTACAAAAATATGATATAAATTTTTTCTCTTCATAACTAATTTATTAAAAATCAAAGTAACCAAAATCACATTAATATAATATCTTTTTCAGCACCATTATTGCTAAGAAAATACAAAAAATAACACACCATGCATCTCTAGTTCATAATATGCTTAATAGAATAGAATAGAATATGTTTAATAGAAGATTGAGTGTAAAAATTAGGTTATTCATAGTTTTTAAGCTTCTTTTAAACCTATCAATTATAATTATTATTCATTATAACCGAATTGAATTATATTACAAGAAAAACATATACTTACCACTGTAATTTCCATCATTCGAACTGCAAAAGTAGGTATTCACTCTTCACGCTAATACAAATCAATACAATGTATGTCGCTTTGTTTTAAATTAATCTAATTTCGACCAGGTTTCGACTTGTAGACCATTTGTAGACCAACAAAAACTGGACAAACTGCGCAGGGCTGAGTTCTAAGTAACGATACCTAAGTTTTTTGTTGCAAGACATTTTTCTAACAAACAACAACTAGATAATCCAGGTGCGTCGTAAGGAGACTTCACTTAAATATTTTTGGAATTAACGAAAGTTAATCTATGTGAATGTTGTAGTATTTCACTAACTAAAAGTAGAATAGGGTGATTATTTTTTAAATAAAATCAATTAATAATTTTATTTGATAATTATAAAAATACTTCACATAATAAAAGGCTGGAGCAATTAAAATATGATTATTTATGTTCCATAAACCAGTTTATAGGCAGATTTTTGATACTTTAGATCTATAGTTTTTTTGGAACTTTAGTTCTTTACGCCAGGTTATGTTTGAGCGACCAGGGGTCGCGACGCAAAAGATCTGACCGTTACGCGTTACGTTACGCTGCGTTATGTTACATTGCTTCGTTATGTGCCTTGCTTTTGCGTGCTTGTGCCTCCTTAGTCTCTCTCTCGTTTACGAAGCAGCGATTCATAATAATGAATATGCTCATACCCGGATTCGAACCCGGGCCGCCCGCGTGCAATGCGAGCATTCTAACCACTGAACCACCGATGCTATATTGAAATTCTATGCAAAGCTGGTATTCGCAGTGCTAGTAATCTACTTGAATTTGTTCGGATAAATTTTTACTATTATTTCCATAATTTTTTTTGCACGATTAAGGGGTCTAGCTACTTTTCGAAATACAGGGTGTTGAAATTTTGAAAACTTGAATGTTTTAATTCGATAACTTTAAAATGGATTGATAAATTGATTTTACATTTGGCAGGTAGTTTTTAAATGTAAAAGGGCATATTTTGGAAGAAATAATTGTAGTTTGTGCAACTAGTGTGGATATGATGGCCATATCGCACGAGGACGAAGATGAAGCACGACGCCGTAGGCGGAGTGCTCAATCGTTCAAGTGCGATATGGACAATCCACACGAGTCGAGCAGCATATTTTTTCTACGACCCACTTAGGAAAAAATCTAGAAAATAAAAATTTCTATAAACTGTAATATAACTTTATTAAATTAAAAATTTAACAATTCAATTTTATGTTTCCACTAATTTTGTGGTAAACGAATGTCCAATTTGTATAATGGTACGGTTTCCTTTTTTAAATATACGATGCTGTTATAAGTAGATGTTGCCAGTCGGACTCCCTCATGGAGGGTACCGTACCATTATCTATAATAATGAATATTCTGCTAAATATTTCAAACGTCTACCTGTTGTCGTTATTAATATCAAGCAGAATGATTATTTAAAAATAAAATTAACAATAAAAAAAATTCCTCGCGGGGAATCGAACCCGGGTCTACCGCGTGAGAGTCTGGTGTGCTTACTACTCAACCACCAAAGAATATGCAAATTGTTTATCTATAACGTCAGATGTATTACATAACTTTTGCTTAAAAGGAACTAAAGTTCCTACCGTGTGTCCCGCGACACGTTCTACCTTTTTTAAATAAAATGCTTTCCATAGGTGCAAGAATTTTTCGAACTTTTAAAATGTTTGCACACTGGTCCTATGGGAATACAATATGGTAGTAAAATATAGGGTGTTCCATTTATAACGCAACCCTTGAAGTGGATTCTTTTTAAACGCTCAGATTAATTCGAAATTTTGTACACTCGTCCAAGACCTATGACTATAGAAATAGTAGTAAAATATGGGGCGTTTAAAAAAAATTACTTTGATCTGAGATTATAGTAAATCGAAGTAAGGAGTAAAAAATAAATTACGAGGCTTGTTCAATTGAAACCCATCTTTGGTCCAGGAAAAATTCATTGACAAGTACAGATACAAATAACTACCACTACAATTGATGCACATATCACACTGTTTCACCAACCGATGTATACCCTGCTTATAGAATTCTTGTGGCTGCTGCTGGAAGAATTCTTTCACAGCGTTTTGTACTTCTGCGTCCGACTGAAAACGGTTACCTTTTAACGCCTTTTTTAGTGGCCCAAAGATGTGAAAATCGCAAGGCGATAAATCGGGACTATAGGGTGGATGCTCTAATATCCTCCATTTCTTTCGTTGCAGATTTTCTTTCACTACGTTGGCAACATGAGGCCGAGCATTATCACATTTGGACGGATTGTTAACAACAAACGCCATTTCAAAGTCACAATACTTAAAATCGCTGTAAAATATAAACGAAATAAACAGATCAGTGTGACGTTTGCATACACTACTAATGTTGGAAAATGTCAGTTGAATGATCACAATTGTTTCCAAGGCTAACCTGACCAAAGATGGGTTTCAATTGAACAAGCTGTGTACAAAAAGAAACTAAATAACAAGCCTCATATAGGTAATCGAGCTAAGGAGTGGAAAATAATTCTTAATTCAAGAATAAAATGAATAACAAGAAAATTAATATCATTTTGGTAATATCGTGGGGTGCTCACCAGGAATATAATGTATGTAAATAAGTGAACATGTAAATGAAAAACCATACCAAATTAAGGATTCTGGATTGAATGAAGGTGGATTGGAGAGAGAATGGGAATGGAAATAGGAATGAGAGAAGAATGAATAGATTGTACGTATAGAAATTTCAATCTACCGACCAATTTAACAATTTTCCTATAATTTTGAAGCTTCCCAGATATACCTACAGGGTGTTTTCAGATGTCATTTACAACGTCCGCATGTAGATTCCTCTTGTAAAATTGGACAAAGTGATGTAAGGATTAAGGGGTCCAGCACATTTACTTTTTGAAATAAAGGTTGTTGAAGTTTTGAAAAATTAAATGTTTTGATTCGATACTTTTAAAATGGATGGATAGATTGATTCGACATTTGGCAGGTTGTTTTTAAATTTAAAAGGGCATAATTTGATGGAAAAATATTTTTCAATTTTTGATCCAGTGGTGTACATTTGGAAGAATATGTTACCTCTCCCCTCCCATTTTTTACGCCACTGACTTTTGAAGCCATTTTTATTCAATTTTAATTCCTCAATGGTTTACACGTGAAAAACGAATAACCTTCACACATCAAAAAAAATTTGTAGTTTTCAAGATATTTAATGATTTCATGAAGTCTGCAAGATCACTTTTCAATAATTACTTTTTAAAACAAAATGTCTTGTATTTTTTCAATAACTACCAAGTACTTATGGTTGGAATATGTAACAAGAACTAATTTATGGAACAGCAATGCATCCAAAACATTTGGAGAGCATTGTTGAAAATATTTGTTCAAACTTGTGATTGCTATTCAAATTTGCTTGAAAATTATAGTAGGTAGTATACATACAGGATTTATTTTTATGGAGGTATTGCATATTCTGTATTTATGGGGTGCACCACTTTGGAAAATTTGCGTGCCTAAATTTTACAAATTATCCAAAATAATATATTAGCAACGTTCTATGTATCTGTTGAATCGATTAAAGCTAATTTTCAGAAATTACACTCTAATGCCACATTTAGGAACTACAATTATTATAATTATCCTGAAATATTACCTGATGGTACATATTTATAATCTTTTCCAATAAATAAAGTTTTGCGATTCGATTAAACGGCATAACGGCTATCAATTATGGTTTCGACTATAATGAAGCCTCCTCACCGCTTCCAGTATTACATTCTACCAAACAAAATCTACTTGTACAAAATGTGACAATATAAGCGGCAGCGGCAGTGTATCGGTTACAGAAACATAAATCAACCTCTATTAATTCCTAAAACATTTAAAGGGTGCGTTAATACCGTATTACGCTTCAGTTAGGTGTCACTTTGAGATCGGAACAATTGAGAATATTATACTTATTCCCCTTTTATGACACCGCATACGTCCTGGGGTTTATTGAAGGGGTGTAAACATCCAGGGGTGTAGTAAGGTCAATCTATTATTCGTCTAAAGAAAAAGAATACATTCATTCATACGTCCAGGCACTTGAACTGAACCTTAGTACCATTACCCGTGTTATCTACCTACTTCAATTCCATAAGCTTCGTGTCGTGTAGGCCACCAGTTTATCTAGAGGGATCTTCAGTGGTTGTGATGGTTATATTATTTCCACTCCAAAGTGCTTCCTGTCCTTCCCATCCTGTGCAGATGCCAGTCACCAGGTCGGTAACTATCTTCAAATTTCTCCTACCCAACAGCCTGGACGAGAGTTCCTTGTCTTACTTATTCAGTAGACTCTTAGTATGGAGGTGTCCTTGTCCTTGTCCACAAGACGGTTCCGGACCTGTGAAGGCTCCTTTAGAGCCTTCTTTAGCTAGCTGGTCTGCCATTTCATTCCCTGCATATTTTGTTGTCTCTTGCCAGCATGTTAAGGGATTCTGTACAGTTTTTTTACCGGTTAAGACCTAGTTGTTGGATTACTGATAGTTTTAAGCAGAGCCTGGCTGTCAGTGAAAGTTTTAATTTTTTGTCTGGTATATCCTCTTCTGATGTTTTCATCAGTGCAAGCTATAGCGGCAATTGTCTCTGAAACACAGTAGTGTATCGACCAAGTCCAAGAGAATGTTTCTTTCTAGGTTCACTTATATCAGCAACCATCCCCAGTGCCATTGTTTGTTTTGGATCCATCGGTGAACCAGATGATTTCTCCAGAATTACCTGGATGCATCACCTATTCCCTGGGTGGGATGATGATATTCACTCGCTCAGTGAATATGTTTCCGGTGTCATGCTATCAAAACTCATGTAAAATATGTATTCATTTAGTATAAAAAAAATATATGAATAACTACGTAATTTTTTTTCTTTTTCCTGGCTGACAATACCTTTTTATATAAACTAAAAGCTAAAACCTGAATAGCAGGATAGAACATGGCGAAGAACAAGAAACAATGTGCCCATTCTATTTACAATAGTTGAACATTACACCTTGACCCCTATGGGCAGAATAAGGCTTTCGAGTATATTCTTGTTACCTGTCTTGTACACAATAAATAAACTGGACACCGGGTACAGCTAACAAGGACAATTGAGAGGCAGGCTCACTAGCCCAAGAAAGGGAACGATATGCTCCCATTGGACCAGAAACCGTGGCATAGCAAGCGCTGCAAAAAACGAATAATAGTATTTTAAAAAGGCAGTCTTGAAAATGGTGAGCAAGGCGCCAAGAAGGAGTCAGGCCAAAATGCACGGTTGGGTTAGGTGTATGGTGAGTGGGTCCATAAGGCACTCCACTGCGCCTCGCAAGAGTCTATTGTGGCTCACACGTATTCAGATTTCTCGAAACAAATTCAGCTTCTTAACAAATCCGATTAGTTTATTTGGAGAATTATATTTCAGGTCCGAGGGCGAGGGAGACATCCTGCCAAACATCAGATACCTGATTCGAGCCGCGGCGGGGCAGGCACAAATAATATGCTCTGCTGTTTCATCATCTTCCAGACAAAGACGGCAAGTCAGATCTTCCGACAGTCCAAGTTTTAGCATATGATGATTCAGATGACAGTGGCCTGTTAGAAATTCCTGCTATAGTGCCACCTCCGTTTTTCCCCTTTACAGGAATCGTGGTGACAAAGGGGGTTTCAGGGAAAAATAAACTCAACAGTAGTTGTACTACCCGGTTCCTCAACGGAGAGAGGTCGAGGTAAATTAAATAAACAATTATTAGTGGTTCCAATAAATTTTTAATGTTAAATAAATAGATAGTCACACCGTTTTCAACGACTTACACCAGTCTGATAGTAGGGTGGTTTGCACCGTAGACCTACTGCTAGCTGTCGATGTCAAATGACAATCGAGAGCACGTTGTTAAAATTCAAGACTAACCTAGTAAAATATTAAATGAATAAAATGGTAAAACTTATAATAGTCCAGTAACGGTAGTCCAGAACAAGGCCAAACCTTGAAAATAGGTCGGGCCGATGCCATTTTTTTTTTAATTTGCAGGTATTGATGGCTACATTCACCTCTCAAAATCTCATATATGGAGAAATGCCCGCAAGGCCCGGAAAATGGCCCTCGGAGCCCAAAAACGTTTTTGGCCGATATCTTCCAAAATATGGCACTTAGAGATTTGCGGTTTTGATAGAAATGACGAGCAGTTCAATACCTACAAAAATGGTCCTCATGGTTTTTCTCGCTAACCCAATATTTATTGCAAAAAAGGGGTCGCGAAAATTATCATGCTTGGAAAATAAAAATACGGCATTTTCTCAGCCAATGTGTGGGCCAAGGGGACTGGATATACACGTATCTTGATTTTTTGAACTTCGAGGGTCAATCGTAGATGGCGCCACTAGTTTTCTCCCTCCTCACGTAATTATCCCGGCAATGAAGGTGCCCCCAATAACTATCTGTTTCCTGAAAATTTTTGGAGTTGAGAACGCTGTTTTGTACTCTCGGCCTGATCCTTGGAGCTCTTAGGTCTTCGGCAATGTAGCCTAGAGGTCTGCCAATTTTTGGCAAGTCATTTTCAATAATTCGGCAAAAAAGTTTTTGAAAAATAAGATTTATTTTTGAAAGTATATGAGAATTGGAACATACATGAACAATTAGACATCTATCCATCACCATTCCAACACATTTATCTCAGATGGATGTTGCTGGCTGACATCATCAACCCCCTCTCCATCCATGCCTTCTGTTTCTTCCTCTTGCTCCTCTAGCTCTCTATCTTCACCAACACCAATTTCTGCCCCTCTCTCTGCTTGATCAGCTGATACAATCACATCTTCATCCTCATCCTTGTAATTAGAACACGGGCCTGAATGACATGAACCACAAATAATCGTGTATGATACTATACATACACGCCTCGTGGGTGCGCACCCGGTGATCGCGTAGAATACAAGAAAAATACAGTTATTTGGGGAAAGTTTTCAAACAAATTGTTTTGATATACACGCGTGAAAGTACTTGATATATTATATATATATATATATATATATATATATATATATATATATATATAT
>CAJUYG010002266.1:0-35531 GCA_910591675.1 Galerucella calmariensis | reverse complement strand
CTCCAAAAAATAAACCACTCACTATCATCCCTAAAAATTGATGGAATTACTACATTAAAATCATATTTTTTTCAATACCCACCTCCGAATGAAGCCGCAGTTAATAAACCTTTTTGATCTAGAGTTATGTTGAGATCACACTGAGCTACAGGTAAAACATAAGACAAAGCCATATGTTCATACGCTAGTGTGAATGAAGTTGGAATTAGAAAGCATAATAAACAAATATTAAATTTTCCAAATTCCGCAGCTATAATGGCTTCTTCAAAATGTGCTTTGTCTAAAACAATAATTAGTTATTTGAATATTATTAAAACATGTAAAAATTGGGAATTAATACTAATAAAAACCTTCTTAAAGTTACTTACGTTGAGGAGTTTGATTTTTTTTGGGATCATTGATCTCATTATTCTGTTTATTTATAGAAAAACGTTTTTTATCTCGCTGCATCTTTGAAGAACTTAGAATATAGAACTTCCTCACTCGGATAGCTTCTGCTTCTAATAACAATTAAATAATACACCTTTGATGCAATCAGCTATAATTCACGTCTTTTAGATTGTTAATTTCTATATAAACATAACTTTTTACTCCTAAGTAATTTAAAAAAAAAATGAATTGTTCTAATTATATAATAAAATGATCCAAAGCAACATTATTTATAGTTCTACTTAGATAAGGAAATTATTCTAAAATTAAGTAAACTAAAATTTTTAACAATAAGTCATCTACAGCACTTACACAGTAATAAGTGAATAAATTTTTACCAAGCAAATATTTTTGAAAAAAAAATTAATGTTTTTTTTTATTGCTATTGAACAGATTGAAGATTATTTTTGGGTTTTTAAGGTTTTGGGCTTCATCCTACACATGTTAAACCATTTCAATATTCTGTTACAAGTTTTTGTAGCTCATCCACTGTTATTTTGAGATGATTATGACTGATCAAACGAATTTCTTATCAGCTATAATGTAGGGACCACAACAATCCAACGCCAAAGACGGAGGGCTGCTACCTTAAAGCAACATGCTTGGCAAAAGTATTAAAATTTATCAATGTTTGGGGTATATTCAATAAGATAATTTTTTATTCAAATAGTATTATTCTATAGTAATTGGTCGATTAAATTATTATTTCTGTTTCCAAATCTTGAGACTGACATTTTGTATAACAGTCAGATTTACTTATTCACAGAAAATATTTTTATGACATACTAATTTATTATTGTGTTTTTACTGCTTAGTTACCAACTATCTAATGTCGTACTTTATGTCCGTGCGGGTATAAAGTTCACTTTATGGCCCGCGCGAGCATAAAGAGAAATCATTTTTTGTTTATCTTATTTAATCACCATATTGTAAGCTTCTTTAGACTTTTTTGGCAACAGATTTACAGTTGCTTTCTTTGCTTTTTCAATAATTTCGTCAGGATTCCAAAATCTTCATTCATTTTGACTTCTCACATATAAAATTTATTGTGATATTATGACATTTACGTTTGTCAACATTCAACTATTAATTCAAACCGGATTTTTTAAAACACTGATTTGTATTGAGATTGGATTGCAATAACGAACTAGTATGACATAAAAGTTGGGCGACTTACAAACCCTCGGGCCAGAGGCCCTCGGCTTCGTAAGACGTCGCCCTTAGGGCATAAACAAATATTTATACCCTTGGTACATAAATAACTATTAAATTATCTTAGTAACGCTGAAACAGGAACGATAAGATCCCATGGGGGTGTAATTGATTGCTAATTGGCTATTTTTGAACACGTGACTAAAAATACAAATAAACATAAAAATACACATAAAAATAAAAATACACAGTTTTAATGGGTTTAAATATCAAATGAAAAATTATCCTGAAAATCATTTCTAATAGTTATTTGTTGTTTGATAAATATTGACTGTGCTTGAGTTTATTGTTTTTCCTCAGGGGTATTGTCAACTGTCAACTGTCGTGGACATGCCCTATATGATTGGCTGTTATTGTACTGCTATCAGATATTATGGTACGGGTTTTAAACTGGCGCCCTATAAAATTACCAATAATTGGAATACTTCGAGCTCAATCTCCATATAATCTCCATGCTATAACCTTTGACATCTATAACACGCTATACAATATCTCCATTAAAAACGTCTGGAATATATAAGTGCGATCTATGTAATAGCCAAGAAATCCTGCAGTCTAACTTTGTGTATATTATCTCAGAGTCTAACCCAAAATCGGATACACACTGTACATGTTCTTTATTAGTATTTTTAATTTATAAAGAAATATTTTTTTCATAGAATACCGCTTAATATGCAAAACAATTCGAATTAGTTCCACCCGTCTCTAATCGTTCAAACGAAGGAATTTCCGCACATTGAAATATGCGCTAATATTCGACCAGCATCCAAAGTAATGGACCGTCGCCTCCGTCGCGATCCTCAGTTGCAAACAGACTCACGCGTCGCTCGCAACCTACCGGTGGTATTGTTCATTATAAATCAGTTTTTCTACGTGTAATAAAAATATTTATACTGAAAGACTTTTGTGATTTTATCTTATAACAGATGGCGGTTGATTAAGATTCAGGTACGGTAATCCATGAAGAAAAAATTTGTTTGAACTAATTGTTTAAGTAATTGAAGTGAATATGTTTTTAGATAACCAAATTATAAAGATAGCTTAAACTTTTTGTAAAAAGAACATTGAAATAATTGAATATATTTGGCATTCACTTGATGAAGATCCATTACTGACAGGATGGGATGAAATAATTTAATGTGGTTAAATATTTTCTATAATTGAGCCTATATTCAACTTAATCTTGTGATGTGTTTTGATAAAACAGTAGCTTTATTAAGCGAATAATTGTTTGATGAATTTCTTTGGAAAAATTTTAGGCTAAAGGTTGAAGATGTTTTTGTTTTTGATGACTTGTTTCAGTTTGTTTACTACTCAAAGTTGCCAAATAATAGGTATATTATAGTGTAACTATTGTTAATGTGATGACCCATATTTTTAATCCCTTCGAAGGAAAAAGCCACCCAATGAAGTGCACAAATTTTTTTTATAAATTCGAATATTGTGAAATAATGCTTTTCAAATGTAATTCAAATTAATATAGTGGATTAAAATTAACCTGCATAAAATATGTAATACAATTCAAGGACATCACATTGACATTAGATACACTATAACTACCAAGTGTCAAAAACGTTACTTTAGTCACGAGTTTTCTGAGGCACGAATGCATTACGAAACGAGTGACTAAAGATGTTTTTGACACTTAGGTGCTTATTATACTTTTTCTACGCACACATGAAAAATGAAAAACATTATATTTTTATAATTATATACACAAAATGACAGACAATAACTGATACATTTGATGTGACGGTTAGGAAACACTGGTGTTAAAAGTGACATTTTGCGAATGTCAAACCCGTGTTTTAGATACGGTTTTTGTGACGGAGGCAGAATAATGTATTTTTGACTGATTGAAAATAGTTATTTTCCTAACAAGTGCGGAAAGTGATACTTTCCCGCACGCGACTGCAGTTGACCCGAACGACGCAAAGCGGAGTTCGGGCAAGCGGTCAAGGGCGGGAAAGACACTTTACGCATGAGCTAGTAACATTATTTTTTTTACGACCGTATATACAAAAAAGTATACCAACCCATTTTTCAACATACATATACAAAACTATTATTATAAATTATTATTATAGTTTGTTCAGCCATCCTTTGCCGTTACGTCATAATGGGTGACGTATTCTGCTGTTTTACGTATGTCTTATATTACTTGAATGTTATTTTACACTTAACCTCAAAATTATAATCAATGACATATATGTTAAGAATTGTTTTCAAAATATGACAACTGAAGTGTCAAAAGTAGCAGATAAAATTTATGTCGAACTTAGATACGAAATACGTTAATGACTCATAATTCCGACTCATCCATTTCATGAATGAGAGAGCAAGCTGGACAATGCATGACGTAACGGCAAAGAATGGCTGAACAAACTCTATAATATTAATATTAGAAACACAATTCGTTGCATTCTGTGAATTACTTAAAATTGCCGGTCCAGTGGAGTTATTAGGTGTTAACTGGTAAGTGGATAACGTTGATGAGGATGGCATCGGTTGCAGGTCACATAAAGATGACGATGAAGGTGACGGCAACGGTTTGTAGATGAAAGCATTTTATTTGATATATTTTTCTTATATCAAACCCAGGTGGTTTGATAGTTGTTTTATGACACTATACTTTAAATATTGTAAAGGGTTGTATCAAAATATCTTCATTATTTTATATTTTCAAAAAATTAAAAAGGCAACAAAAAGCTAGAAAAGATGTAGATTTTATTTGATGGAATATTTATTCACCTGCTGTAACAATATTTGTAACTTCCGAAGTAAAAAACTATCTAATAAGGTCAAAATTCGACACTTTCAAAACTAAAATGCGTGCGGGAAAGTGGGTTAAAACGCACGGTCGTAGAAAAATTATATTTTCTTGCACGATTGATGTTTTTTCAATTTACTAGCATTGTTACCATAGAATTGAGGGTTATGAGTACCTTAACTAAAATTAAAATAATAACGTATAATCTAGCAAAATTTCAAAATAAACAAATCAATTTAACTTCAAATTAACTCATATTAAAATTAATAAAAAAGTTTGAAGGATAATTTATGAAAATAAAAGGCATTTTACTATGTTGGTGATGTACTTTTTCATCTATTATTGGAAATCAACGGAGCTGAGACCTAGAAGATCTATTGTACCCCCTCACTTCTACTTAGTTTCTTGGGAGAGTCTCAGAAACTAGTAGCTCCTTTAGTCCTATTCCCCGGAGGAGTTTTAGGATATCTGCGGGCTTCAACTAAGGTTAATGTCCCTCTTCTATCCAGTAATCTTCTAGGTGTTGTGTACTAGGATTCAGAATTTCTGAGCAATTCGCGAGTTTGTGGATAGAGGTTTCTTCTTCTATGCCACATAATCTACATTATTTTTCCTCCTCTATTTTGAGCCTTTTCAGGTGACCATTCAGGCAGCAACATCTCGTATGTATCCCTGTTTAAACTCTTAGCGCAGTTTTACTTTGACTTATGCATTCATTTGATCTCAACAGGTTGTAGTCCTCCAGAAGAATCTTTGATTGTCTAAGCCCCACTAGATCTTTCCAATGGTCAGATCTTTTATTTTCCTCGGTTCTACCTATTTCATCCAATATTACATTGTAGCTGATTCCACGAATAGGTTCAGGCCCCCAAAAGGGTATTTCAGTCCCTGTAATGTATTTGGCCACTATCATTGGAATATTTAAATATCTACTGGACGGCGAGTAGCCAGTTCTTTTTCCTTACCAACATGTGATTCTTGTCGAGAACCTGTAGCAACGATCACCGCTGAAAGGCAAATTTTCACATTTAATGTGCGACGGATAATCTCCGTTGGCGAGGATCAGTATACACTGATATTGGTAAAATATTTCAATTCTTTTCTCCTATAAAGAGAGAAATTAAGAACACACTACCAATATGTAAATTCTTTTTCGAAGCGGAACATGTGAACAGGAAAGGGATATGCAACGTATGTCCAATACTCATCGCATGGTTCAATTTAATAGCCAGTAGTAAGAATAAGCTTTTTTTTTACTGTGAAACATGAAACGATAAGGTCAACACTTTTAATTTCTGGTGAGAGGTTTACCTCAAACTTTTTTTCCTAAAGTGCATTCAGTGTGAATGGTAAGTTGCATTTAAGTATATGCTTTTCATTTCTGATTCTTGCTTTTACATTTTTTCTCCCTAGTGATACACACATACAGCGATATTGTTTTTTTTATCTTGTTCTTTGGTATAGTTTTTCTAGTTTTCCTTATACAGTTGATAAAAGGTTCACATGTAGGTATATAGCTCAAGTCTTTAAAATATGTATATTTAATTAATTAATTCAATCTAATTACCAACCCAGAATATAATATTTCTGGATTACATTTTACATTACATTTTTTTTCGCCTTCTGTGATTGAAATAAGTAATAAAATAAAATTGAGTTTTTATGTTATTTAGATATTGTGTCTTTGATTTCTTTGATGAATGGAAATAAATAAGATTTCTCTAATAATATCATATCGTATCATATCACATTTCTTTATTGCTTCTTTTTTTTTAATAGTAAAATACAGGATATTTTTTTTATGAACCACGTTCTTAAATGATTTTCTGTAACTAATTGTATCTAAACCGAATTACTGCAGATACCCTGAATTTTAGATAAAACAATTTAACTATTGCTGATACACTGTATCTTTCCTAGCAATTTGTACCTGCCACTTTGTACCTGCCACTTTGTACCTGCCACTTTTTACCTGCCACTTTGTACCTGCCAATTTGTACGCGACATTCCGAACGAAGAGCTTTCGATGAAGTAGTTTCTATGAGGTAGTTTCCACGAACTAAATTCTCATGGATTAACATCAGACACCTAGGAGCTGTCCGAAGAAACTGAGGAAAGTAAAACAACGTAAAAACAACGCAGAATAACAAACAACGTAAACAACATAAAACAACATTCATTCACAGTAATATTAGTTTTAAAATCATTATACAACTTGTAAATTTAACAACGTTGTTCATATTCCTTCCCTTCCAGCATTTCCAGGTTTGTTGATAGAGAGTTGTGAGGTGAAAAACAAGTCGACTAATATTATTCATGGTGGCGCTCACTTACCTTTTTTGATTAACTCTAATTACATTCCTCAACTTGATTTATTAACTTATTTAATTCATTTGGTTTCTTAACTTCATCTATCATCTCATTAACTTCAATATAACTTCAACAACTTAAATAAAGTAGGATTACCTGCCAACCGGTAAGACTACTTCCTAAACTGATATGAGTTTGGTATACGAATTCACATTGAGTCGCCGTTGCAATTTATCTTGCCTTATTATTTTAAATAAATAATAGGTTACATCCCCCTCTTTGCTGATTAACTGCTATTTCGTTTCCTTTTATTCCAGTGTGTCCTGGAATCCATAGTAAGGTACTCTAGCCCAGTTTTTTGAGTTTGTCTAGGCATTTCCACGCCATTTTTGAACTGATTACACAAAAGCTTAATGCTTTAATAGCTGCTTGACTATCCGACAATATGCTTCACTTGGTGAAGAGCTACTTAGAGCGGAAGTAGCAGCTGACGTTGGAGCTGGCATTTTTTCGATATTCATATGGACAGCGTTCGATTAGCAAATTACACTTTATTTCGTATTCACAACATACTTCTATAATAGCAATTCTGGTAAATTGTATAAAAGTCCTATCTTGCAAAAAACAGTCTAAAATATACGAGTCGGATGTTCTCCTTACAGCTTACGTTCTTCGTAACGGTTATAGGTAAGCTGGTAAGCGTCACATATATCTTAATATAGTGGTACTATTTTGGAAATATTTGAAATCATGAAGAGCTATGGGATATGTATTAAGCGAACATTCAAAACTTTCATGACTTTTGAACAGTAATGGCCATAATTATTTAATAGTTATTTAACCAACAAGTGTATCAATGAGGGCCATTAACAATCGAGATAATTCAATGTTCGAGATTGTTAATTGCCCTTTTAATACTCGTGTTAGTTAGAAAGCTTTTACGTTGACTGTATGAGTTGCATTCGTTTTTCCCAATATTTAGAAACTGAAAATATTAATTTGTTTTACAGCTAAGAACTGTCGAAAATAAATAATGACATTGAAATGTATGTTTGGTTGCCTACACCACAGGTAACTGTCAATATAAATATAATGTATAAGATGTGCGTTGGGTTGCCTATAGAAAAATCGTTCATGTAAATCATGCAGTAATAGGGGTCATTAATGCATGATTTTGTCCAATTTTGAGAACGTTAATAGAATATGTTAATACACGGTCGAAGGAGAATCATATTTTAATTCTAATTTCACACTTTAAAATTGTTTTTTTTTTCATACGAAATTATATAGTTCATAAAAGATAGATGCTGATCAAAAGGATTAACAATCTCTCTTCACATTGACTCAAGAAACGATTTTTTTTATACAAATTCGCAGCTCTTTCATCACCGGTAATTTCTCGCTTCTTATTTCGTTCAACATTCAAAGCGCTACTGACATTTGGGATCTCTGTTGTCCACATTTCAACAACTCAATACACCCAGCACACCCATCTTTTATTTATTCACATTTTAGCGCAGGAATTCTAAACATACTACAGGTGAAGCATTATGTAAACTTTCACTAACTCCCTCGTTATTTTCAATCGAGCTCTCGCAAATATTCTAGCTTGATGTATTCGTTGAGTGAAACGTAAATTACTATTTCACAAATTTTCTTATTTTTCAATTCCTCAGGGTAGTTATAATCCAATTTGATATTTCCTGAACGCTTTACCCATTCTTTTAATCGGTTACTGTTTTTTATCGGGAATTTAAAAAATGATACAGATCCCTCAGTTTCTTTCTTTTCCTTTACATTGCTACAGTTAATATAACTGCATTTGACCTAATATTTTCCAGACATAATTCTACTAGTTCAACGAATGGTAAACACCAATAAGTAAACAAAATAAAATACAAATCGTCAGTGAAAAACTAATAAATAAAATCGTTAAATGAATAATTACGTATTCAATCAACGATAACAAGCACAGCGGTATACACTGTGTACAGAAAAGCTAACGCGAAGTGACTACAACCAGATCTGAACGTCATAGATGGACGTCGACTGGCAAAAGTAAGAGGGATTTTAGATTTGCAATCAACAGCGCCATCCAACTATTAGAGGGATTTTCGGCTAAAATAGTTCCATAAGGTCGCGCTTCTTTCTACTTATCATTCAACGATGTATTATATTCTAAGTGCTGCAGATGTCATATTTTCAGTAATTTTAGTATGTTTTAGTCGATAGCAGTCGTGCGTTTATATACTCTTATAATAAACCACGTTCGCTAATCGAATTTCAACTTAGTTTGTTTCTGGTTAAAGTTACTCGTTTGAAAATTCTTGTTGTACTGTGTTGATCAGTTGCGGCGTTAAATATTTCATTTAGAAGGATGTTTATACACGTGGCAATACAATTCGGGAATATTAGAATTTCACCCAAGATGCTTTTTTTTTGAAAAATTGAAAAATTGACTAGGACCAAAAATGACAGTAAACCTGAATTTTATACCTATCCTCTGAATATCGTTGCTTATTGTCGGAGTGACAACTCCAGAATTTTGATAAAGAGAAAAGTTAGTCTGACACTCCTCTCAGCGAACTGAAAACGGTCGTTTTCCTAATATGTTATTTAGCCGGACCGGATTAGGATTTGACCCGGAAAAAAATTCAAGTATAAATTTTCATTTTCATTCATTCATTGGTAGGGGGCCACTGGCAGTCTGAATTTTGTTTTACCTGGTACTCGATACAGGGACGTATATAAAGGGGGGGTTTGGGGGGTTCAAACCCTCCCCATAGAAAACACGTGCGTAAAGTGACTTTTCCACACGCGATTGCTGGCCGAACTCCGCTAAAGCGTCGTTCGGCCATCTGCAATAGCGTGCGGAAAAGTATCACTTTCCGCACTAGTTAGGTAAACTACTATATTAGCATACTGCCGCAATATGAGTATTCATCGGGATGTGGCAATAGAAATAGATTCCTCAACAATTGTGAATAATTTAGCTAAAGAGGTTAAATTTACTTTTGTGAGATTGATTTTCTGTTTTAATAAAAGCTTCAATTTTCAATCATCTATCACTTTTTAAAATAGGTGCTCCCAAATTTATATAGATACAGGTAACATCTCGGCTGGTATGGGAATGCGGCGAAGAACTTAGAAGACTGGCGACTCAGAACAGTGTAACACTGGATGGGTCCCAGGTCATAAAGGAATCGCTGGCAATGAAAAAGCTGACGAACTTGCAAGAGCAGGATCGTCAACACTGATGAACGGACCCGAACTATCTGTGGGCATCCCCAGATGCTCCACTAGGTCATGGTTAAAAGGGTGGGTAAAAGAACAATCCATAAAACTCTGGAAGAATACGCCCAGGCAAACACATGGGAAGAAATTTATTAAAGAACCATTAGAAAAAGTAGCAAAAGAACTGCTCTCAATGAGTAGGAACAAACTACGCACCATAACGGGGCTTCTAACGGGACACTTTTCCACAAAGGAGCACCTGAACAAAATAAGGCTGTATAACGGAGACCTCACATGCAGGAGATGCAAAAAGGACACTGAAACAGCTCTGTACATATTATGCAACTGTGAGACGCTGGACCACAGGAGGCAAAAATTAAATGGAAGACCCCAAATGACTCCAGAAGACTTCTACAACCAACCAGTAAAGAACCTGTATGAGCTAATACAGGGAACGGATTGGCTGAATAGGCTGTAGTCAGAATGTTAGGAGAATCCACAATAGGTGGTAGGAGGTGGTGCTGGCGAAGGGACGGCTCCTTTAAAAAATATATATATATATACATGGTTATAACCATTTCAGCAGTAGGGGGCAAAACGAAAAACGATGTTTAAAAAAAAACTTAACATTATTTCTTGAACTTGAAAAATTGCTGCAGGTCGTGGCACTCGATTTTTTTGCCTTAGGCGGCGCCTCAATAAAGCTTTCTCCTTTTAAAAGAACCAAAACCCTCCCCATGTAAAAGCTATAGCTACGTGACTGACGTGTCATTGGCAATCTTGAATTTTTGTTTATTCGATAACTCATTTATTTTCAATTTTACACAAAAATAGTAATAACAAAAGATGCTTAGAATTAAATATGCTATTAAATGTGCCTATCAATGTTTTTCTAGGATCGATATTTTCCGAAAAGTGACAACTTGAACTCTGAGCTTGTTCCGCGAGGCAATAATTCACAAACATTGCTTAGCCTGAGCTGGTGAATGCGTCCTAATTGCATTGTATGGAGGCAACGAGCATGTAAGAACACTGAACGATCTGAGATTCAAAAAACTACTAAAACAATCACGGGGAACATATTTAAATACGCGACGCTTTCCCCCTACCTCGGAAGCAGCAGAACAACATACCTGCAAGTGTAAATATGCATGGATTATAAAATCAACGCTATGGAGCACTACTCCTGGAGTCTAAGGATAAAATACACCGAGAGAAGAGTTATTTATAGACAAATAAACTGATTTGTTTGACCCCCCTTTGTTCAAAACTAACATTGCTTATTTATAATTAAGAAGCCATATTAGATTGAAAATATTGGGAAACTTTGATATAAAAAAATGCTTTATTCGAGTGTAATTTTTTTAATGTAAATACACTTTCATACAATAGTTCTTCAGAAACTATAAAAGTTTACAAAGCACAATATAATATTTTGTTATAAAATATGACGATGCTATTTGGGTAAAAAAACCTAACATTTTGAATAATATTCCATCACTTCAAAACCACATATTAAATATTCATAGTAAATCATTGGAATGTTTGTACAGAAATTTACATTTTTTAAATAAGTATAGATTATTAGCTCCAAATAAGATCTACTTTATACCGAAAAAATAAGTATTTCAGTATAATTGTACTTTTATTGTTACGAGAAAAAAACGTATTTCATACAAATCACATATTTCTTCACCAGTAAGAAATCACATTAGCCTACAAATTATGTGGCAATTGAAACAAAGAATTCTCACCCCACCCTTCCCTATTATTCAGTAACGGTCACCACCTGTATACGTTTGGCGTCAGTCTGCATGTGAAATTAGATCAGTTTTTGCAATTTTACTGATTATTTTGTTTTTGTAAAGTATGTAGTTAAAGTGCTCTGGACAAAAATGAGTTTAATAATAGAATGAACGAATTGTTAAACTCATGGCGATTACAAGAATAGTGAGATATCTTTGAAGGTAAGGAAATAGATGACAATTATATTCAAGTAGGTAGAAGTAACAAGCAAGCGAAACGTACCTAAAACATACTTCAAACATACACATTTCTCAACTGTCAGATCTACTCCAAGAACTCCAAAAAATTACCATGGGAAAGCATTAATGAGCACACTTAAGGATAGACAAGGCTATCTCGTGGATACCATTGTTGGTTATGTTTTAGATCATGTAGGTATGTTTAATTTTATGAATGTATTTTGAAAATGTATAGTTTTCTTTTTAATAGAACAAAATATTCAGCAGCAAGTTTTTTATTTCTATCCTGCTTTTATACTAAACAGTTTTATTCATAAATATAGACCATTAATTTTTATTAGATTTGAACATGTTTGTCATAAAAATACTGTGATTTTAATCCGTGTCCAGACTAACCATCGACCAATTCGATCGACTAGTCCACACATACAAAACGAAAGTCAACTTTATTGTTCGACATAGTCTGGAAACGGCTTAAACAAATATTTGTGAAAAATATATTTTCCTAAATAACTTAATTATTTAGAGAACCGTGTGGAGGTTACCCATACTGCTTAATACACCGTGAACTTTTAATATATTTCTAAATATTTAGAAACATTTCAAAAGCTCAGTGTATTGAATAGTGCATGTGGGTAACTTCCATATATAAACAAAAAACAATACCATAAATAATTCGGTTTTTGGGGGCAATATATTATTTCACTATAAGGCAATATAATGTTTATGAGAATTATGGTTCGGTTATGATAAATATGTAGAATTTTAGTAAAAATTAATAGTTTTCTTGAAGAAGGAACATTTGTTTCCAACAAAAAAATATAATCTGCTGGGAAGATACATTTTTTACGAATAAAAAACATATCATTAACCCAGACAATATACTTTTTTATGGTAAAGAAATATATTTTACCGATACAATACATTTTTTATGATAAAGAAATGTCATTCTGCCATAAAGTAATTTTTTTATAATGAAACAATCAGTTCGCAAAAATAAGTATTTGTTATTAGAAAACTACTTCATGTAAATTAAATGCTTTCAAAGATTAATATAACTATTTTGTCATTATACCTCAATAAATGTTGTTTGAGACAAATATGATACATTTTTACAAGAATAAATGTAATTTCCGATAGATAACTCATTTTATTGATGACAATGAATATGTTTTTATTCATCAACAATATTACTTTCCGAACTTGAAACAAATCCTTTCTTAACGACAAATTGAATATTAGTTAGGCCATATGGAAAATCATATTTATTTGACATAATAAGATTTTGATTGTCACAAATAAATCTTTTCCTCGGTGTACTGAATCGGCAACAGCGTATTTTTCAAGCTGTTCAGTAAAAACCGCTTCTCGATATCTTAATCGGTTTCCAAGTTATGGGCTCATCAAATGTTTCTGGATTTAAATAATCATCCAGTATAAGAAATTTAGATATTCTGTAGCCCGTAAATTTTAATATAATTTCAAAAGCGACTCAACCAATATTTACCTAAAAAGATTTATTTTCCCTTTCTGTTCCCTTGTATGGAAATGCGAATTTTATAGGGTTTTGCCTTATACCTGATAATTTCGAATCAATTTGGGTCGCCCAAATAATCTACCTAGGTATATCCGTAGATAGAGTATAAAAAATATAGAGTCCATTTATCTGAATTGGTATATTGGTAGAAATGTTTTTAAATCTACATCGGTATTGCATTATACAGGATTTGTATCATATCTGGGATGAATGGAATAATTGGGTAAAGAACGTGATTGCTTTTTATTGATTTTCTTTGAATAAATATATAACCTGTTGGAGTGATGATTTTGTTTGTAAATCGATAACTATAATGAATCTGTGCAGTGCAAATCCTCTATCTATAAATTTTAGTGAATTATCCTATTTATTCTGAACTTATCGTCTCTTCACTGTTGCAACGAGATTGATTTTGGATTTAATATTGTTTATCTCATTTGAAATAATATACAGGGTGTCCCAGGAGTTAGTACAAAAAACTTGCGAGGTGATAGAAAGGCTAAAAATAATGATGGTATTTTATATAAAATTTTTTCTTTACGCCCTTCGTTAACGAACTATGGGGCTCTAAAGTTGGGAATGAAAAATGGTTTTTTATATACAATTATTAAATGGTTGATTGGAAATCAGTAATATTTTAACCGTTAATAAACAACATAATTGCAAACTTTTTGACGTAATTTATAAGTCTACAACATACTTGTGAACTCGGGTACCGACTAAGTTTAATGGTGGATGCGCCACTTTTTTGGTAAGTAAAAGTTTATGTTTTATGTCGCACTGCACACCTATTGGCGCATTCACATTTATTTTGAATGTACGATTACAGGAAGCATCCTGTATTATTAGCAAATTATTGATAAATTGGTGCAGTCTACATTTATGAATATAAACTTTTACTTCGTTTAACCATAAAGAACTTTTTTGAAAACGAACATTACTTTAATAAAAGTAAAAATAGCAACAAAACCCTGAAAAATGAATAACTACATTACATTAGCAGATTAGAAAAAACGAGTAACCAAGTTATTAACGACATTAAAAAAGTCAAAACGGCTTAAAAAAATTACACCAATTTATTAATAATTTGCTAATAATACAGGATGCTTCCTGTAATCGTACTTTCAAAATAAATGTAAATAGGTGTGCAGTGCGATATAAAATTGCCGGTATCTCTTAAACTGTTAATGTTATCGAGATGTCACAAGAGGACTTGATATCTCTAAGAATGTTCACAAAAGCCAATTGTTGCATTTATAACTGAAAAAAGTTTTACTTAACAAAAAAATGGCGCATCCACCATTAAACTTGGTCGGTACCTGAGTTCACAAGTATGTTGTAGACTTGTAAATCACGCCAAAAAGTGTGCAATTATGGTGTTTATCAACGGTTGAAATATTACTGATTTTCAATCAGCCATTTAATAATTGTAAATAAAAAACCATTTTTCATTCCCAACTTTAGAGCCCTATAAGTTCATTAACGAAGGGCGTAAAGAAAAATTTTTATATGAAATACTAACATTATTTTTAGTCTTTCTATCACCTCCCAACTTTTTGGTACGAACTCCTGGGACACCCTGTATTTATCGAAGACAAACCCTTAGTTCATTGTAGTATATTATTTCCCTCCATTTTCAAGGAAAGGAAAACATTTTTTCCCAAATTTGGAGCTATAAGAATAGCTTTTTTGAAACCCCTGAACTAAAATTTTCAAAATGTTTCAAAAATTTGCTTCACTCAGTCATAGTGAGACCAATCATTAGAGTTATGGAGCCATGGCGTGAACTAGTCTATTAATGACGAGATCTTTAAAGACTGGAAGTAGATAGTTCTCAATTTTACACAAATATGTATAATGCCTAGTTCAATATTGATGAGTTATATAGACGTCAGAGTTCCTATGTAATCGGGTTTAAAACGATATGGAAATATCTAGGGAAACCAAATAAACCAGGCGAGAACAGTATATTTACTTTCCTGTATATTTCAGGATACACTAAACAGAAGGAAATGAAATAGCAGACAAACTAGCAAAGAAAGAAGCTTAAACACCAATCCGCACCGATGTAATGAAGGAAAAGAAAAGAACTGACCATTGGAAGGATCCATTATGGCTACGACAATCAAGGAAATCATATCCATAGTAAGACTGCACTAGAGGTTTTGAAAGGTGTGGTTCAAATAGTCCCTTCAAAATGCTCAGAATAGTAGAGCAAGAGAAATGTAGATTGTGCGGGAATATTATCATAATTTGAATTCTTCTATGGAGCATAGGAACAAGCAAAACTTTTTATTAAATATGCAACTTCTGCTAAAAATAAAAATTTCCCACGTAGACACACTGTATAAAGACTGTTTTGAAATAAATTGAGAACTAACTGCAAAACTCACTTTATTCAAACCTACCGGTTCTATTGAAGCAAATTTAATGAATCTTTTGTGAATACTATCAAATTTTCCTGGCTGGTATTTAATTATATCCCATTTTCTCTTCCATCCTGCCTTCTTACGTATTACAAAAAGTTTTTTTTATAAAATGTTTGAACCTACCTAAATAGATACTAGTAGTAGTCTTTGATAGCTTTCCAGAACTTGTAATTGCAGCTTTCATTAGTTGAAGTTCTTTTCTATCATAAGTTTTATCGGTATAACGAAATATCGTCTATTTTTAACTCAGTGATGAAAGTAGTAGAAATTCAAGTGAGTCTCTACACTCTCTTTCAGGGTTCTACTACTCTTTTGAGCCTAAGGATTGAGTGGGGGATGAGAAATAATACCAGCGTGGTTCAAACAGAACTGGCTGGTATCTCAATTGCCACAAAAGAATTAACCAGAAAAGGAATTTCTGGCAAAACCATAACAATCTGCACTGACAGTAACAAGTCATATTAGCCTTGAACAGACGTTTTAAATCAGGGCTAGTACCACCAAGATTTAGCTAACGCAACTGCAGAAAACAATATTATCCTGAGGTTTGTTAAAGGGCACGACAGGAGTGATGGTAACCGCATTGCCAATTCTTCAGCCAGGGAATTGGCTGGACTAGTCATTCTAGGGCCCAGTGACACCTACGGCCTGACGACTTCAACAATTGCGGAGCTAGCCAAACGTTACACACATGCTCAATCCCTCAAGAGATGGGATGGAATCAAAGGATACAGTCTTGCCAGGATCACCCTGGGCGACCCTGGGAAGCTGGCTTCGAAAAAATATTTGACGATGACCAGGAGAACCCTACGTTCAACTGTAGGATTTCCGACTGGCCACTATCAACTGAGGAGACACCTCCATACTATGGGGCTAGTGGATACACGTCTATGCAGGATGTGTGAACAGAATTATGAAACTGTCAGGCATGTCTTATGCAAGTTTACGGAGCTATCATCAATAAGAGAGTGTGTGTTCGGTGAGTCTTGGTCTAAACCTGCCGATATAAAGGAGATGTTTCCTAGTGACCTGTTCACCTGCCTGAGAAGCACAGGATGGACGATGACCTAGGAGGACAAATTCTCGGGAGGATGTACAATGGGTCACATGTGGCCTCAGTGCTGCGAGCCCACACTTACCCTCCCTACTTTACTGATACAGATACTTTTCTTTTCCCAACTCTTCTATCTTTAACTCGCTATATTGATAGCTATTATTCAAAAGTGTCCAGTGTGTTAAAAATTAATATGAATCAGGCGAAAGGAAAACATTTAACACCAGAACAACGCCAGTTCACATCAGAAGTTATTTTAAAGGCGGAAAATATAATGTACACCCTGTACTTGCAGTACAAAACCGAAGACTAGATCTTTGTGAAAGACTTTTCTTCTAATTTGTGGTATTATGAAATTCAATACGTATCTAACCAAGAGATCAATTCAAATTATCCACTAAGCTAGTTTGAATCGATTTTGGAAACACTTTAAAGCTTACAATAAACCAATTTCGAAAAGTTTAATTGAAAATAGGAATTGAATATGTAACCAACTCGTTATTGAAAAACATAAATAACAACCGTCTACTTTTTTAAAATTATTTTAATTGGAAATTTCGATTTGGAATTTTTCAATTAACCACTAAATTCAACGAATTTAATTTTCAAGATTATCGAAAGACATGAAATCGAGAGATTAAAATAAAGCATTTTCCTCGAAGCTAGGCATTATAACAGTGATTTATCAAGAACATTTTCTTGATGCTGTTGAATCGTTAAGCTGTAGAACTGTTCGATAAACGATTATTCAAGGAGGATGTGCCGATCCATATGTTTCTTTCTGTGCTTCAGTTAATTTTTTTTGTATTGTAAATACTTTGTCTATGATAAACAATCACGTAAACCAAATAAACTTAAATAAAAATAACAGTGGAACCAAATTACACGTACCTAGAATATTCGGAACAAAATTACTTACGCTTTCTCACCGTTAAAAGCTCGATTTAGGTGATTTTATTTGTGACTAAATCGACTTTTTTTAATTATAACTACTAAAAATTAATTAGACGGATAAGTGGGCAACGAATTGCTGTTAAAAACAGATTTAAACTTTTCCCAGCAGCTCGCAGGAAGGCCAAAAAATAACGGCAAAACTTCAACGGATACTGGCAGTAATTAAAAAGTATAAAATATGTCTCCGCTTAATTAATTTTCCACTGTGATGTTGGTTAACTATTTTTGTAGTGTTTATTATTGCTATATATGTTACTGATACCCTTACTCTGAATTGAAAAATGCGCGCAATGGGACAAAATATAGATAATTTGTTACATAAATCTCAAAGAAACTGACTATGTTCATCCAAATTGATCACTTGTTACTCCCAGTAAATAAAATCAAGTCTTATATCTTTGTCCTTAGATATTTGAACGAATGTGAGTGTAAAGAAATCAGGATTTATTCTTAGAAATATAAAATATATTATATATAATGCACCCTTCTCCAATAATCCCCTTTTGTTTTATTAGTTATACCATGAAAGTGGAAGAAAAGTGTACAGAAACGAAAAATCAACTCGCATTATATGCATTATTAAATACCAATCTAACCGTGCTGAAGTCAGTGGTGTTACAAAATGTTTTATCAATCATGTTGAGTGGAGAAGTCAACTTTCTCTTCGGCTAAAAGCTAACAGAATAAAATAAAATAAAAAGTTAGCATCCGAAGTAAGTAATATTAGAGTTTTCCAAACTTTATTTTGGTGCAAATAGACACGTGCAAGTTCACGTTTGAACGCGGCCTTTATAGGACAGTAGCGTGCGAGAACAGTGTATTAAAGTATCAGTGGATATTAAGTTCTTCAAAGCACGCGCAATTTCTCGACAACCACGGCGAAGCCGGAGAGCTCGAAATAGAGCATGTGTTTTAAAGACCAGTTATCCACGAATACTTGACGCTATTTTTTTTTATTGGTGCACTTTGAAATTATAAATACTGGTCTATAACTACTACAACAACAAGAAATGGAAATCATAGATGGAAATAAGAACTAAATGTCAAATGGTTGAATTCGTGATGTATAACATAGATAAAAAAATACTTATAGATGGGAAACTGAGCCGTGGCGCCCTCTATTTGTACGGGTGGCGTCACCTTGAGAGTCCCGTCAGTACCTCAACACAAATCAGATGGTTGAGAACTTCGCTAACAGCCGAAAAAGAAGATTTCTGTAATTTTACAGTTTTTAGCGGCATATTCAAAATTACTGTGATTTGACTTTGACTGCAAAGTGACATTTATGGTCCATTTTTGATATTTCATTTGAAGTTACTCAACACTAGATTAATATTACAATAATAACATTCAAATAGTCAAGTAAAATTGAATAAAACGTCAAAAAATGGACCATATAATGCCTGAAGAATAAAGCAATAACTATCAAGTTTATATATTTTATTGAATTGAAGAAGTATACAATGAATAAAACGTTTTTTTATATATTTCAATTACAAACATGGAAAAAAATAAATGTTAGGATTTCAACAATAATGCTGGGAAGTTCAAAGTGGTATGGAAGAGTAACTACTTCTGTCACTTTTTCTTTAATGAAACATGTTTTTTATTAAGATGAAGCTTAATGGGTGCACCTCAAATTACAGTCTTTCACAATACACATTCTCGACATTGTCTCTTAAAGTAAAAGTCCCACTATAAACAATAAAAACACACTACGAATATTCAACACACACACACACACACAAATAAGCAAGTTGTCAGGCAGTTGTCAAGTTAGGATCATAGATAAAAAAATACTTAGGTTAGGATGTCAGCGCTGATATATGTGGGAGAATCTGCAACTACCATTAACGGCGTTACAGTTTTCATTAAACTAGAAATTTCAGTACTGACGGGACTCTCTATGTGGCAGCACCATCGTGCCTCCAGAGATCCCCTACCCTGATGTATATGATGTATACCTTGCGTTGTCATGGAAATGAGAAAAACATAGGTAAACTAATTTGTATTTTAATGGAAGTTCAACCTTATTGAGTTCTGTATTTAAATATCATTTCCCAAGATTTGAGAAATCGAATTATGAATATTTCAAACAATAACAACGGCACTTTCCATTTCAATTTATAAATTTGACACTGTTAAATATTGTTCGAATAAAAGTTTTGACCTTACAAACTACTCCTGTCAGATTAATAATAACAAAAATTGTCATTTAGACATAATTTAGACCATAGATTTAGACGTCGTTTCTCGAATTGTTGATGTTGCCACGGTAACTTTAAAACACGCGCGTTTTTTAAAGTTCGATTTGAAGACGCTGAGGCGTGCTTTAAATAGGTAAAATGGTTCACCAATAAAAAAAAGTGATTGATCGATAATGTAAAACTCAACCAAATATTATGATTATGACCATGACAGAAAAATAAATTAGCAGGAGCAAAGGATCGCCGACTGTTCCATGCATATCGCAAAGAAAAATGTATCGTTCAGGTTGTGGATAAAAAGTATATTGTGTCACAAGGGCAGAAGATGAGCCTTAGCAGCCAAAGACTATTAAGCACGGGTCACAATAGGCTGGTTTGCCAGCCGCGAATGAAGGAAACCGCTACTATAAGCCTGGTATGACCGGCTGACGAAGTTGGACATGTTCAACTTTTGGTAGCAGGCAGCGGCGACTAAAAGGTCACGTGATCCACTCGCGATCGCTGGCGCCAGCTAGCAGCGCAGTATGATCACCTGAGTCGCGCGCCAGTGTCTAGTAGACAAACACGTGGTCTGTTGTTTACACGTATACTGTTGTTTTTATATCTGAATTACAGCAATTCTTGAAGTTTAAGAACTGACATTCGTAAAACATTTCTGTAAGTTTCTGGGTCCTCTTCTTTTCACTCTCCTAAAAGTCTTGAGGGTGATTCTAATTCTTCCCTCCTTTGTATCCAAGGCCTACACCACGATCGTCTCTTCTTGCGGTTCAGCATTTCCAAACAAAGCTCCGTCACACACTTTCTTAATAACCGCCTAATTCCTTGCTTACGTGGACCTACAGACGACATGCTGACTGGAACTAAAACCACGCGAGTAGCCGAGTGTGACCGGGTTGCCAGCCGTTGTTTGTTGGAGCCTAATGTGACCCGTGCTTCAGATTCACGAGCAAGCGTAGCGAAGCGAGGGCAGCTGATAGATAAGTGCTGTTAAAGCGTTTTCTGCAAGTGTGCAGCTGTTTGGAACGCGTGGCAGCGCTGGAATAACACTCGATACACCAACGAAAGTTGTGCCCATTTCAGAAAAAAATATCATTTGCTTACATAAAAAACCAAAAACCTGAAATAACCAATAGACAATACCTAATCAAATAAACATAGCCTCAAAACTCTTTCAAAACAAAAGTGGGGGCTAGAACTACTGCCAGTTACACTCACCAGGGAAACTAAAGTCATTACTGTGGATAGTGATTGGACAATTTAGTAGTTACTGCTTGGGAAAAAGACTTGAAGGGTTTTAACTAGTTACAACTCCCTAGAAATCGATAAAAAATTTGGTTGAAGGAGGAATTTCTTATGCATATTTATTTATGTAACGACTTTCCCTTTAAAATTTTGAATAATTCAATATATTCCATTTTATCTGGAGTAGTTACGTTTTTTTTCCGTAATTCTGTAATTTAACGTAACACAAACGAGTAAAATTTTATTTGGTGATGTTGACGTGTTAGTGGAACTGACGCACTTGTTGCTTTGTTCTCGGTGAGATGTAAATGGGGTTGAAGGGGACAACGAATTTGTGCTGATGCTATCAAAGCGTTTTTAACTAAAATGGTTCGATAGCTTTTACGTCATTTTCAGTTAGCTAAAACAATTATTGGAAATTCGTCCTTGTGTATATTCATTATTGAAACATTTTGGTTCGGTTGATAGGCACTGGAAAATAATGTATGAGGGTGCATGCTAATCGGAGTGAATGCATTGAATTTTAGGAAAAATTTAGCCGTTGTTTGAATAGAATAAATAATTAGGAGCAAATTTTAGATCCTCAAGAGTCGAACTCAGTAAATAATACCTACATCAGTCAATAATTTCTCGCCAATAATGGCGATTCTCATGATTAGAATTTTATCAATTGGATCAACGTTTAACCGTCTTCAATTTTGTACGCCATTGCTTGATACAATTCCTAATTTTATTAACAGAAGTTTGTTGGATAACTGATGCTTCTCCGTGATCTTCGCCTATAGCCATTATAGCAGAATTTTAAGCAAATAATGCTGCATTCAGGGATCACTATAATCTTGTTTTTAAACTAAGAGGAGCGATTTGAATTCAAGTTGGCATTTCTGCAGCCTAGTGATTGGTTAAATTGCAGCCCGTTTCACACAGCTTTTTTAATACAACTGACAACGATATTTGTCAGTTTAGAGCTTATATGAAAATATCATAACCTCATTCTTTATTAGGTACATATTTTTCACATTTGTTGCTTTATTATGAAATCAAACAATTTTATTTTGGTGAATCTACATTATATTTAACCTTAGATTTAACAAACAATTTTATTTTGTTAAATCTACATTATATTTAACCTTAGATTTAACAAAATAAAATTGTTTGATTTCATAATTTACTATAGATCTACATCAAGTAAAAGCCTCATCCATTCAATTTTTTGTTGTTTTATTTTTAACTTTATTATTTATTTTTCATTATTCAATCAGTTTGATAAACAAAATCTACGCTTGTTTTCTCTTGTTAATAATATAAATTCCCAAGTATAATTTAATTACTGTAAATATATATACATCAAGATTTATTCATTAACAGTACATTATTAGGGTATTTCTCGATATGAAAACTTCTGTTGACTTCTAGTTCGTGCTCAAATACATATTTATATAATCCAATTTGACATGAATTACTTATAATATGATAACCCTACACTTTGTTCACAATAATGTCACGTTTGGTTACAACTTTTGCCATGGCCTGTGACCAATGATGATTCAAATTGTAGACTTGAATTGATCCCTCATTGGACACAAGACTTGCGAGCAAAATAAAACGTATGTCACTTAACTGTCAATTAGTTCAAAAAGTTTGAACACGACCCTTTCGGAGCACCCTCTCAATCTAGTAGCTTTTAGTGGTGTAAGTGAGGCTCCTTAAAATGCTCTTCCTAGTTTAAAAACAAGGTGTAGTATAAATGTGTACCCAATACATTGTCTGGTGGTACTCCAGCTTCGACTTATTAAAGCTCTGAGTACCTAACCATTATTGTTTGGTGAAGAACTCGGCCAATCCTCCATGTCACACTTTATTAAAAGCCTGTACCAGGTCGAGGTAGGCGGCGGATCAATCTATTTCATGCACTAATGCTTGTCCAATAATATAATATGTAAACCTATGGACAGTAATAATTCCAATTAGTTTCACAGGCTGATTTTTACACTTTTGATGGCTTTGGATGACTCTTATCCGCTTTTGATTCAACCGACAACCATTTTGATAATTTAAGTCGACAAATTTGTCGTGGCACTTCCAAATCAGATGCGCAAAGACATAGCCAGTGGCCACGCCTAGAAAAGCCCTGTCTTTGTGTTGCACCTAATTGGAATAAGAATTTTTAGAAGAAGTAGTTAAATTACGTCTATGTCTATACAATAGATGTTAGTTGGGGTGAGTAAAATTTGAAATATGTCCAACAGTGACGGCTCGTGAACTTTTTAAGTTAAGAGGCTGGACATAAAAATATACTCTATTCAGCCTATTAATTTAATCTTTGCGCAGTGACCGTACCAGCTACTTCAGTGACAAAATTAAATGTTGCCCAGCACGAACCGGAAACTTCAAATTTTATCAATGAGATGCTTCAAACGCTTTCTCGAATAAATTATATCAATGAATGTATGTAGTAAAATTTGAAAAATAACATCAGGTGGTTCAAATAATAATTCAAAAGCATCAAGAAAAAATAAAACTTATGGGTCGATTCTGAGAAGTCACATATAAGTTACAGAAACTGTAAGATATAGCAAGTTGCCTTGTAACTATTACAGATTTTTGCTTACAGACCTTACAGATATGCTCAGAATTGATCCAATAATAATTCCCGCCAATCATCTAAAACAATCCAAGCACGCACGAACCCACGCTCGTATTCTGTATTCCGTAGTTCGTATATCATCGTAATCGCTGGAAGCTAGCCTACCGAGGGTGTTGCCATTTTCGCTATTTTTTACAGTATTAGCAATTGGACTGGTAGAAAAACGGCAACTGATGCAAGAGAGATGTTTGTGGAATCTAGCCTTATGGCACTGCTGTCAGATTCTAAAATAAGTAGTGAAAACGGGAAATTAATTATGAAAAATTAAATAAACGGGAAATGAAATGAAGAAAAAGGTTGAACGTGTCGCGGGACACACAGTACGAACTTTAGTTCCTTTTAAGCAAAAATTATGTGATACATCTGATGGTATAAATAAACAATTTGCATATTCATCGGTGGTCGAGTAGTAAGCAAACCAGACTCTCACGCGGTAGACCCGGGTTCGATTCCCCGTGCAGAAGTTTTTTTTTATTATCAATTGCATTTTTAAATAATTATTCTGCTTGATATTAATAATAACAACAACAGGTAGACGTTTGAAATATTTAGCAGAATATTCATTATTATAGGTAATGGTACGGTACCCTTCATGAGGGAGTCTGACTGGCAACATCTACTTCAACAGAATCGTATATTTAGAAAGGGAAACCGTATCAGTATACAAATTGGACATTCAAGAACTGTACGTTTACCACAAAAAAATTAGTGGAAACATAAAATTGAATTGTTAAATTTTTAATTTGAAGTTATATTACAGTTTATAGAAATTTTTATTTTCTAAATTTTTTCTTAAGTGGGTCGTAGAAACTCGAACGATTGAACACTCCGCCTACGGCGTCGTGCTCAAACTTCGTCCTCGTGCGATATGGTCATCATATCCACACTAGTTGCACAAACAACTATTTCTATCAAAATATGCCCTTTTACATTTAAAAACAAACTGCCAAATGTCAAATCAATTCATCCATTTTAAAGTTATCGAATTAAAACATTCAAGTTTTCAAAATTTCAACACCCTGTATTTCGAATAGTAAATGTGCTAGACCCCTGAATCCTCATATCATTCTGTCCAATTTTACGAGAGGAATCTACATGCAAACGTTGTAATTACCCTTAACGTTCGAGATGCTTATACCATTTTTTGCGCGATCGTATTGAAATAAATTCCGAATGAAATAATTAAATTTTCCTCGAAATGAACGAAATGTCAAAAGTGACATTTATACTTCTAGATCAGTTTAAAATATATTTTGCATTTTGGTGAAATTGTTTTTATGCTATTTATTACTTTTTGCGCGATCAATCTTTTTTGTTTATTTACAGCATCGGTTGTCATGTCGGTAGGTTGTGTTTACTGGTTTCTAAGTCTAGTACGTCAGTAAGTGATTTACTTACCGTTCAGACGTCGGTAAGTAAATTACTTACCGACGTCTCAGCCCTACATACATTTAAGTGGTCCGAAATAATATATTACTTCATTCATTACACAAAAGGAACAAAAAAAATAAGAAGGTTGATATTTTTTCAATGAACAGAATTGAACAGAACAATATAAAAAGGAATAAATAGCATGAAAACAATTTCACCAAAATGCAAATTATATTTTAAACTGATCGAGAAGTATAAATGTCACTTTTGACATTTCGTTCATTTCGAAGAAATTTAAATTATTTCATTCGAAATTGGAATATTTCAATACGATCGCGCAAAAAAATGGTATAAGCATTTCGAACGTTAAGGGTAATACCGGTCTCCAGCAAAATTGGTCTCCAAACATTGCTGTCGACCGGTAAACAACCCTTACCGTTCTTGATACTTAATATACTATTTCGACGACTGAACGGTAAGTAAATCACTTACCGACGTGTTAAACTTAGAAACCAGTAAACACAACCTACCGTACTGACAACCGATGCTGTAAATAAACAAAAAAGATCAATCGCGCAAAACAAATTATGGAAATAATAGTAAAAATTCATCCGAACAAATTCAAGTAGATCACCAGCACTGTGAATACCAGCTTTGCATAGAATTTTAATGTAGCATCGGTGGTTCAGTGGTAGAATGCTCGCCTTCCACGCGGGCGGACCGGGTTCGAATCCCGGCCGAAGCATATGAATCGCTATTTGAAACGAGAGAGAGACTCAGGAGAGAGTACACGCAATCAAGCAAGGCACATAACGAAGCAACGTAACACAACGTAACGTAACGGTAAGATCTTTTGCGTCGCGACCCCCGGTCGCTCAAACATAATCTGACGTGAAGTTCCAATAATCAACAAAATATTTCTGGTTTTATTTGCTAGATAAATAAACAGTTCGGTCTTCTCCGTTTCTTACTACTTCTGAATCAACTTCGCCGTACATAGACAAGCAAGAAGCGATTGCTACCGTATTTTCACTTGTTCTATGTCAGATTTGGAAGTTTTAATCATGAAGTCTAGAGGATTTAATGTCCAAGATGAATTTTTACGTCTTTAAGAATTTTTTGAAAACGGAATATAATGCTACAAAGTTAAACAATCTCAAATTATTTATTGTGTATTTATTGTATGCTTGCTAACAAAGCTAGATAGATCAATATGCAGCGTCGTCGCTTTCTATGACCGTAAATTTTTATCTAAACTTATATCTGCATCTCCATCCATCAATCATCAGATCCTTTTACGCCGAAGAATAGAGTCACGTTACAATCGGAAATTCAATTTGTCGTAACACTATAAAGATGCCATTAAGCTTGAGAGAACGGTGTACAGCCGTTTCTTTATATAAAACATTTTAACGTTTTCAGACAAAGTAAGTACATTTTTAAATAAAATCTAGTTTTTTTCGAGAAACATATATTTTATTTTAGATAATCTGACTCCTGACACTTGAATCTTCTCACTATTGTTTTCAAACTAATGTATTTGACGTCTGTATCCTTTTCAAATCACAGAATTTGCCTTAAGCAGCATCCGCTTTTATAAAATAACTTTATGTATCTAAAATGTGAGCATTGCAGCTTTGAACCTACATCACAGAGAAAACGTTGCTTTCCATTCTCGACTCAGTTCAAGAGATTGCTGTTTAATATTGAGGAAACAATTTAGGGGTGCACGGCTCACCCTTTGACTCTCAATTATAAATTTCCATCTACAAGGTAATCTTAGAAAGGGCTATTTTAATTTGGCACCAAATTCATAATAATGTTTATACAGGTTGCGAAAAGTCTTACCGCTACAAACGATTGACACAAGTACGACAGGGAAAATTTGGGAAAAACTACTTGAAAGAGAAAGAATAGTTATTTATGATATGAGTGTTAAAAGTGAGGTTTTATTTTGTGAGTGAAAACGTTTGTGAAATGAGCGGAGCGAATTGAACAATTTCACGAACAAAATAAAATCACTTTTAACACAAATACCATACAATGTTTTTTGTACAACTTCCCTATTTTGATAATGAAACGAGCGAATTTGCAATGACAATAAATTCAAAATGCATTTTAGTATTCAAATAATCAAAAGATTGTTGTGAATGGCAGACGTTTACATAGCAGCGTGCTAAAAATATTTTTAACACTAGTGTTAAAAGTATTTTTAACACGCTGCTATGTAAACAATCGTTTTTAACATTGTTTGCTATCATTAAAAGTGTCACTTTTAATGACAGTTGTACAAAAAAGTAATTGTGGGCAGTCAGCCTTAGGCGTGTCAGATTGACCATCCCCACTATGAGAGTAGGCTTTATTCACAGGAATTGGGCGATTTTTGAAGGCCACAATAAACAAATCAACTATTGCATCAGCCGAATGACCTGCAAAATACAATTTAATGATTTGCTCTTTTTTGCAGGTTAAGTATGTTATTGAAGTCATTGTGAATGTTTTATTTCCAAATACAATGACATGCGCTATCAACGTGATCAACGTTTGTAGCAAAAAATAAAGGAATTAAAGGTTTAAATGTGAGTTCTCTCTGTAAAGGACACTGTTGCCGGATGAAAGTATTTAGTTTTACCTAATAGTACATAGGGTCGAAAAAAGTTGACGATAACGAGACAAAAATATCATTTGTACAAATTAATCTGCGCTTCTGGTAACAGCGGTTGAAATAGGGGGCACTGAACACTGGACGTTTTTGGTAGAAGGAACTAAACACGTCCATTGCTAATTGCACACAATTATTTTTCTCTCTCTTTCAAGTAGTTTTTCTCATATTTTAATTGTCGTACATGTGTAAATCCTATGTTGCATTTTGCAGTTTCAAACAACAAAAAACAACAATTTGAGGTTGTGAATTTTTCTACATTTTATCCAATATTGAAGTACATATGGCTCGTACATAGGTTTGTTCGTAGAACAGTCAGAAAGTATTAGAAACCGTCAGAGACATGCGCATCAGAAAAAAAGGTAGAACGTGTCGCGGGACACACGGTAGGAACTTTAGTTCCTTTTAGGCAAAAATTATGTAATACATTTGACGTTATAGATAAGCGATTTGCATATTCTTTGGTGGTCGAGTAGTAAGCATACCAGACTCTCACGCGGTAGACCCGGATTCGATTCCCCGTGAGGAAGTTTTTTTTTAATGTTAATTTTATCTTTAAATAATTACTCTGCTTGATATCAATAACGACAACAGGTAGACGTTTGAAATATTTAGCAGAATATTCATTATTACAGATAATGGTACGGTACCCTTCATGAGGGAGTCCGACTGGCAATATCTACTTATAACAGCATCGTATATTTAAAAAGGGAAACCGTAGCATTATACAAATTGGAAATTCAAGAACTGTACGTTTACCACAAAAAAATTTGTGGAAACATAAAATTGAATTGTTAAATTTTCAATTTGAAGTTATATTACAGTTTATAGAAATTTTTATTACCTAGATTTTTTCTTAAGTGGGTCGTAGAAAAAATATGCTGTTCGACTCGTGTGGATTGTCCATATCGCACTTGAACGATTGAAAGGACTTTGTCCTCGTGCGATATGGCCATCATATCCACACTAGTTGCACAAACTACTATTTCTATCAAAATATGCCCTTTTACATTTAAAAACAAACTGCCAAATGTCAAATTAATTCATCCATTTTAAAGTTATCGAATTAAAACATTCAAATTTTCAAAATTTCAACACCCTGTATTTCGAAAAGTAAATGTGCTAGACCCCTTAATCCTCATGTCATTTTGACAATCGATGTTGTAAATAAACAAAAAAGATCAATCACGCAAAAAAATTAGAATAATGAGAATGAGAATAATAGTAAAAATTTATCCGAACAAATTCAAGTAGATCACCAGCGCTGCGAATACCAGCTTTGCATCGAATAATAATATAGCGTAGGTGGTTCAGTGGTAGAATGCTCGCCTTCCACGCGGGCGGCCCGGGTTCGAATCCCGGCCGGAGCATATAATCGCTGATTCGTAAACGACAGGGCCGGATGCTCCCGTGTTCCATTTTCCGTCCGTCATGCGCATGACGTCACTCAAGACCTTTTTTATATTGCTGAGACAGCAGTTTTGTATGTTTTTCTCAATTTACGCGTTTATTTAATTAGTTACAAAAAAAACTGTAGATTTGAATTATGTTCCAAATGACCTGTTTTATACCCTGATGACATAAAAGTTTTGATATTTGTAATACTTATCACTCAAAACTCTTTTTTAACACTGTGAAATTTCTCTCCGAAGTATTAAAACGCGATTTTCATGAAAACGGTGCAAGATAGAGTAAACTGATAGAGGAACTACATTGTAGAGCACAAAATTTACTACAACACTAGTCTAGGAGGGGAATGCGAGATTGAATAAAAACGCGAAAGCACTTTATAAAAAGAGGACTTTTTTTCATGCAGTTTTTACACCGGCATATTTCTTCATTTAAATAGTTTCAAAATAGTGAATACCGGATTTCAAGATCAAATTTCATTTCTCACATATCACGTATTCTACATTTTATTAATATTTAATAATTAACAACTCACTCATTCTTTTTCTTATTTGTTGGGAATTAAAACACAATATGTTTTTGTATTTTCTATTTCGACGTTTCGGTAGCGTTCCAGCTACCGTTGACAAGATGAATAAGATTTCTAAACAATTTTTGGTTCCTATCAGACAACGAAAAAATTTGACAACTACACAATCAATAATATTTTGAACTTTGTTGTCAAATTCAAGGTTCATTCACAGTAGATCATATCTCTGGTAAATTGTAAAATATTTCATTTTATGACATTGTAACAATATGATAGTCTACTAGGAATGGGATCCAGTGAAGTGCACGTTCCAGGAACGGTTTTATTGGGATAGCGCTTTTTTGCTTATTTCGGAAATATTGTTAATAAAGCGCGTGTAAAGCCTGTGTTGTAGTAAATTTTGTGCTCTACAAATTAGTTCCTCTATTAGTTTACTCTATCTTGCACCGTTTTCATGAAAATCGCGTTTTAGTACTTCGAAGAGAAATTTCACAATGTTAAAAAAGAGTTTTGAGTGATAAGTATTACAAATTTCAAAACTTTTATGTCATCAGGGTATAAAACAGCTCATTTGGAACATAATTCAAATCTACAGTTTTTTTTGTAACTAATTAAATAAACGCGTAAATTGAGAAAAACATACAAAACTGCTATCTCAGCAATACAAAAAAGGTCTTGAGTGACGTCACGCGTCTTATTAGGTACCGCCCACTCATGCGCAACATCCTATCTTCGGTGTGTATATTTCGTGGTAAACGAGAGAGAGTCTAAGGAGAGAGCACAAGCACGCAAGCAAGGCACATAACGGATTAACGTAACATAACGTAGCTTAACGTAAAGCGTAACGGTCAGATCTTTTGCGTCGCGACCCCCGGTCGCTCAAACATAACCTGACGTGAAGAACTAAAGTTCCAAAAAGCGTTCATGGAAACAATTTGGCTGTTGGTGGTTCAAAAATCCTTTGTTCGAAGAAAGAAATTTGTGTTTTCGGATCAGTTGCCAACCAGCAGAATAATTTGCTGAGCGGGATCAAATTTTCACTATTTTTCTGTTATTGTGAAAAAAACACGCAAATAGCTAACCAGTCAGTTCCTCTTAAAATAAAACGTGAGTAAAATCATTTGTATGTTGTAATACCGGACATTTGAAGAAAAATCTCTGGCTTCTTATTAGGATGGCCAAAAAATGACACACATATTATAATAGCTATTTGTATAAAGGGAGCAAAATGCTACCTTTTCTCCCGAGGATGAAGTTTACTCAGTTCACTGTAATCATTCTAGGGAGGAAAAGGCATTTTACTCTCATGTTATACATATGATTTTTCCGCCTTTCTCAAAAATAACAACTCATTTTTAAATGTATCATTTACATCTCAAAATTTGCTTGAATCACTCATTTTGTGAATATTATCTTATATTTTATTGATATATTATTGAGTACCTAACTCACTTTGAAACTGTGAATCCTGCAATGGACCATAGCATGCTATATAATATTTCTGTCTTAAATTTGAAAACCGGATGTATCTATGAATTGAAGTCAAAATATTTCTGTGAAAATCGTTAAATTAAAATAAACATTTACTGTTTTCTACCATTTTGCAAAATACAGGGTGTTTTATAAATGAACGATGAAATTTATACTTATATATCTATTATTATATAGTAAAGGTCGTCAATGCTGTATGTTATTTCATTGATGACGTACCGTGACGTCACTTTCACTTTTCCGCCCTAGGGAGGAAAAGTACGACTTTGCTCCCTACAATTAGGCCAGGAAATGTATACGTTGGATACAGGTGGGCGGAGAAATTGTTTATTCACAACCATATCTTATGTAATGCTGTCATTGCTAACGTCATTGAACGTCAGAAAGTGTCATATTACACACTACCACCTCCCGCCCTTACCTCCCGCCCTCATTCCCACCCTCTAAAATAATCTGTCCGTTAATCTATTTTAGATGAATATATTTTATATTTAAAAATATAACACACTGATAAATATCATAATACCTTTTTCTGGAGGGGTAAAATTCATCAATTCTTCATCGGATGACACTTTTCTTGATTTATTATTCGCGAACTGAATATCCATCCAACTTAATCTGACATTTATTTATATTGGTGACAGTTGTTGTCAAATGTAATATTTCAGGTGTGTTCAGAACGAAACAAATATTTATTCATTTTGATCGGGATATGATGGTTGTGAATTAGTATATTAAAGTTTAAGTGGATATTAGGTCTTTAAATACGCGCGATTTTTCGAAATAGAGCAATTGTTTTAGACACTAGTTATCCACGAATACTTCACGCTATTTTTTTCAATGGTGCACTTTGAAATTATAAACACTGGTATAGTTAAAATAATACCCTTCTTGGTGTGCGTCATCGATTGTGACGTATACCGGGGTTTTTGGCATGTCGTTTATTTTATTTGCTATTTTGACATATAGCTAACTTTAAATTTGATAAATAAGATCATCAGGATTGTATTTAGCCAAATTCAAAAAGGCTATGCAAATAATTACCATTTCTAACTGAAAATACTTGAGAACTTTCAAAATACTGATGTTTTTCCGTGTATTCATGCATATTTTTGTATTATTCATATAAATAAAACAATAATATTTATATTCACTTTTCATAAATAATAATTGACCGTAAACAAGAAAGTACAGACCTGTCAAGAACTGTCAGTGTGACAGTAGAATGAGACGTACGACTTATTGCCGCTACGAAAGTAAAGCCTTCATAGTATTTTAAACTCTTGATTGATAGGTTGAGCTTGAGCGTAATCTAAACATCAACCAATCAAATTTTTGTAAGTCAAAGATTAGGGTTAACGTTTGTAATACATTTAAACGGTTCATTATTGTGATATTTTGATTAGGATCAATCACAGACCTGCCTTTTTTCCATTTCTTTCTACGTAATGTGTTAGAAAGACATTAACATTCGATGACGCACACCAAGAAGGGTATTATTTCAACTATATCTATTACTAGGTACTACAACAACAAGAAATGGAAATAAGAACTAATAATGTGAAATGGTTGAATTCGTGATGCTACCTTGCGTTGTCATGGACATAAGAAAAACATAAACTAATCTGCATTTTGATGGAAGTTCAACCTCATTGAGTACTGAGAATGTTAATGGTATTAATTCAAATACTATTTCCTCCGATTTGGAAAATCGAAATATTAATATCTCAAACAATACCAACTGTACTTTTCATTTATAAAATTCAGATTTTTGAATATTGTTCGATTAAACGTTTTGACGTTACAAAAAGTATTTTTTCGTGAGATACCGTTGATGTGAAGTCGGTTACAGAGCGGTTATACCCCCACCAAAGAAATTTTGAAGGTTGTTATCGTTCATGACCTCTCGCGAAAATCAACCGGTTAACCGGATAGAATTAACTTCACAACAATAATAAATAAACATAACCATCACCAACCGAGTTACAAAGTTTCTTATGGTTTCATTGTTCCTATTGTTCGAAAAATGTTTTTTTTTTCAGTTTTAACTATAATTGACGATTTTTTTGGTACTAGCCTTCTCGTAGTTATGTCATCACAAGTAACGTTGCATAGTTCAGTTAGGCTACGAGTTTCGGATGATTATTTTCACCCTAGGGTGAATCATATGGATTGATCAAGCAAATATAATGAAACGGTGTTTTTCAGTTTTTTAGAATGTAAATACACACTTTTTCGCAGTAACTATGGTCCATTTAATAACCAGGAGGAGTAATTTGAAAAGCCTTACTCACACCACTAAAAGTTACCAGATTAGTTACTAAAGGGTGTGTTCCGAAAAAGTAGTTAACAGTCGTGTTCCCAATCTATTAAATGTGCCTTGATTGATGAAGAAATCAGCCACGCATAGTCATAAGTTGATTTCTTGTCTGTGTAGTAGATTATTTAGATGTTCAACAGACGGGTATTCTGTCACATGTGAAACTTTGTCCTGTTTCGTATAGATTAGAACATATACATCACTCTAATATAGCTGTATTTGATTAGCAAACAACTGAATGCAATAAAAAGGAAGTCAATGAGTTAGCTTTTTAAATTAGTTGATAATTTTCACTATACTTTCACCAAACCCATTCTTTTATATATTTTTTAAACCTTCGATAGCTTATAACCTCCATAGACTTTTGACGATATGTTTCCAAATGTGTAAAAATACAATACATATGATCTGTATCTGTAGAGTAGGGAGGGTGAGTGTGTAGGCTCACAGCACGTAGGTTTTTCCTGGTCATCGCCAAATATTTCTTCGGCGCCAGCTTCCGAGGGTCGCCCAGGATGATCCTGGCAAAACTGCATCCTTTGATTCCATCCCATCTCTTAAGGGATTGAGCATGGGTGTAACGTTTGGCTAGTTCCGCAATTGTCGAAGTCGTTAGGCCGTAGGTGTCACTGGGTCCTAGAATTTTCAGTCCAGCGGCTTCCCTGGCTAAAGAATCAGCAATGCGATTTCCTTTACTCCTGTCGTGCCCTTTAACCCACCTCAGGATAATGTTGTTATCTGCCGAGACGTCAGCTAAATCTTGGTGACACTCTAGTACTAGCCTCGATATAACACGTTGTCTGTTCGAGGCTAATAGGGCTTGTCTACTATAAGTGCAGATTATTATGGTTTTGCCAGAAATTCCTCTTCTGGTTAGTTCTTTTGTGGCAATTGAGATACCAGCCAGTTCTGTTTGAACCACGCTGGTATTGTTTCCCATTCCCCACTTAATCTTGAGGCTCAGTGCTCTCGAGTAAACTCCACAGCCTGAGCCTTCTTTCATTTTTGAACCATCTATATGCGTATTGCATTTGCAGCATCTGGCTCTGTATTCTGTTTTATTTGAATTTTGTAGGGTTTGTTAAACAAAAACCTGGGTTCAATTGCATCGTTGGCTGCCTGCAGGAGAGGTAACGCAGTGAGCGCTTCCTTCCATAGGCTCAACCTCAATTGTCCCATTCCTACTTCGGGGTTTACACCAGCCGTGCGCAATCGTACCATGGCCATTAACGCAACCTCCTTGATGTGTAGGTCCAGAGGGGTCAGACCAGTGATTAGTTCCATTGCTGCAGTTGGTGTTGTTCTCATGGCTCCTGTGATGTTCAAACAAGTCATTCGCTGTATTTGATATAATTTTTGGATGGCCGTTGCTTGTAGAACCTTCGGTCCCCATGCAATTGCTCCATACGTTAACATGTGCCACATATGCTCTTTTTGCTCTGCTGAGTAGATGAGAGTTCCATGTTAGTTTCCTGTCGAGGGTAATACCAAGGTATTTCACCTCTTCCGAAAAGTTTAGTTTGCTTTTGAAGATTTCGGGAGGTTTCAAACCCGATAAACTTCTTTTCCTGGTGAAAAGGACCATCTCACTCTTTCTGGGATTGATCGACAGTGAGTGTTCCTCACACCATTTTTCAATTAATTTAAGCCCATCCTGCGCTCTATCGCACAGTGTGTTCACAAATTTGCCAGCAAGATAACTATGTCATCTGCGTATGCAATTGTGTAGAATCCATTG
>CAJUYG010002265.1:34870-70410 GCA_910591675.1 Galerucella calmariensis | reverse complement strand
AAATTTTGTGGTTTGGACTTTGAGTTTTATTGAACCATTGGTTTGATTAAATAAATTATGTTAATAATTAACCTATGTAACAAAAATTTACCGTTCATGAATAGAAGCTGTGATGCCCAGCAAGAGCATGGTAATTATGAAAACATCATTACCTCCAAGTATTTGTTTATTATGAAATAACTGATTTGATTGTTAATAACAATTACTTCTGATTGAACTTCGTGAAAAGTTTTAATGTATTTGCGGAGGTTTCAATCACGATGGTTTGAATTTACAATTGTTAACTCAATTTAATTCGACAATAAACAATACTATAATTAACATTTCATGGACAATATTCAATTGATTTGGCAATTCACTTGATATACTGATTCGGCTTCACGTGATTGTGTGTGTCGTCAGAAAATTTGGTGATAATTGAATTGTAACAATCCGTTCAAACACTCATTAACTTATATTTTCAATTCATATAGAAAAAAGGATCTAACTGAAGTGTAAACATTTGATCTGGCTTGCAGATACTGGACTGCATCCCCGTGTATGCAAAAGGCATTAGTTTTGGAGTTGGTAACTGAAATTTATATCCAGGTTTTTAATGTCATAATAGCTGATGCTGGTGGAGAGGAAAATTATAAATATTCTCTATGGATATATCCAGCGTTGCTAAAAACTCTCGCACCAAGGGATTATCTTTGAAACGGATGAAGGGAAACTCCAGGACGATGAATGAGACTTCATTGTGCATATTTTAGAGCAAATGTTAAATGTTTTTGACGTCAAAGCTCAGCGTCCGTCCGCCATCTTTAATTTTTTAAAAGGACAACCGAGTGACGTATATCACAAAGCAACTAATTTTTCTGTCTTCCCAAAAATAATAGTAATTTATCACGTCACTTGGAAATTATAGTAGAAATATTGAAAGTATCATTTTAAGCGGAACTGGATGCTGCGGATGTTTATGAACTAAACATTCATAGGAGTGTTCAAGATGCGGTCCATGTGTTCGTTAACTATGATACAATCTCTCCCCGCAGTAACGAGTGAGTAATTCCCTATTCCCTGCTTTTCCAGACGTATGCGATTCTTCAAATCGTTCAAGCTATTCGGTCTGTTAACATATACGCCGTCTATCAATGTGCAGTAAGTTTAATTTATTGTGTCTCCTGTTCATTTATCAGTTTCAGATCCTTATCACACGCTCGCTCCTTACTATATATTATGTTTGCAGCCAGTTTAGATGGGTGCTGTCACTTTTTATCCCAAAAAGCTTGTGACGTACTTTCTCACCTCACTCAGGTTCTTACCAACTAGACACGTCACTTTGGACACCCTCGATGCAAAATCTTTTAAATAGATGCTCGGGCGCCAGATTTTTTACGTGGTTTGCTCCACCTCCCCTTGACCCTTAGCGTCAAGAATTCCAAATAGCTTCAGATGGAGGTTACGGAAAATTCCAGGGGTCGAACTATAAATTACGGTAGAGACTAAGTAGTGGTATACCTACTTATTTTTTGTAGCACAAACAAATTACCATTACCTGAGCAGCCAATATGACCACTACCGTTGTTACGCTCCAAGGAAATAAAATTACTATTAACTGTAGTAACGAAATACTGGTAAAAATTATCAATAAAACTACAGTAATTCAATTGAGGTTTGTATTATATTACAAAACTAGAATCGGGTCAACAACAACAACGAGAGGAAAAAAACACTTACCCGTACCTACTAATACAGTTAGCAAGGGAACGGGCACCCAAACAAAAAATTTATATACACCAGGCAAGATATAAAAGATATAAAAACGGTTCTCGTATAATGTAAATCAGAGAGAAAAGAAAATTAAACAATATATTTTATACGGACTCAGTGGTTTTACAAAGTTTGCTATTGTATTCAGTATTACTTAATATTTTCTCTACACCCACATGTATATTATTCATTTCCTGCACAGTTTAGAGAATGGAAATGTAGGCCATATCGGTTAACTGATCGTATATGATTTCATATACATCCTAGAACGTATATGAAAACCACCAATCAGCATTCGCGTTTAGTACTCGTCATTCATCTTTTTTTCAATTTAAAAAAACGTCAAAATAACTTGTTAAAAAAAGTCTCTCCCAGAAGCAAAGACAGAAGACAAACAAACTATGTTTATATAAAAAAAGGTAGAACGTGTCGCGGGACACACGGTAGGAACTTTAGTTCCTTTTAAGCAAAAGTTATGTAATACATCTGACATTATAGATAAACAAGTTGCATATTCTCTCACGCGGTAGACCCGGGTTCGATTCCCCGCGAGGAATTTTTTTTATTGTTAATTTTATTTTTAAATAATCATTCTGCTTGATATTAATAACACCAACAGGTAGACGTTTGAAATATTTAGCAGAATATTCATTATTATAGATAATGGTACGGTACCCTCCATGAGGGAGTCCGACTGGCAACATCTACTTATAACAGCATCGTATATTTAAAAAAGGAAACCGTAGCATTATACAAATTGGACATTTGTTTACCACAAAATTAGTGGAGACATAAAATTGAATTGTTAAATTTTTAATTTGAAGTTATATTACAGTTTATAGAAATTTTTATTTTCTAGATTTTTTCCTAAGTGGGTCGTAGGAAAAATATGCTGCTCGACTCGTGTGGATTGTCCATATCGCACTTGAACGATTGAGCACTCCGCCTACGGCGTCATGCTTCATCTTCGTCCTCGTGCGATATGGCCATCATATCCACACTAGTTGCACCTCGAGTTGCACAAACTACAATTTCTTTCAAAATATGCCCTTTTACATTTAAAAACTACCTGCCAAATGTCAAATCAATTTATCCATCCATTTTAAAGTTATCGAATTAAAACATTCAAGTTTTCTGTATTTCGAAAAGTAGCTAGAACCCTTAATCGCGCAAAAAAATTATGGAAATAATAGTAAAAATTTATCCGAAATTCAAGTAGATCACTAGCATTGCGAATACCACCTTTGCATAGAATTTCAATATAGCATCGGTGGTTCAGTGGTTAGAATGCTCGCATTGCACGCGGGCGGCCCGGGTTCGAATCCGGGCATGAACATATTTATTATTATGAATCGCTGCTTCGTAAACGAGAGAGAGACTAAGGAGGCACAAGCACGCAAAAGCAAGGCACATAACGAAGCAATGTAACATAACGCAGCGTAACGTAACGCGTAACGGTCAGATCTTTTGCGTCGCGACCCCTGGTCGCTCAAACATAACCTGGCGTAAAGAACTAAAGTTCCAAAAACTTTTGGCTCACAAAATTAAACGGCAAAATGGTTCAAATATAAATCTTAAGCTAAGCGAAAAAAAAATTATCATCGAACTTAGAATTTATTTAACGGAAAATCTTAGAATTATGAAATAAGAAAACCACTGAGTATGATATGTCAGTAACACTTCTAACCAATTATATATTCTGTCCTGAATTATCAAATTAACTCTAAATAAAATAAATTTTCATACGGAAATTTCACGGAGTTGAATAAAATTTTACCCTTTAAACACTAGTAACTTCTCCTAAATTTTTGCGGACACGGTATATACTTTTTCGGCTGTGAGACGTGAACGAATCGAAGCAGAGAGTCCCAAAACTGTCGTTCTCCTATTTATGCCGTATTTACCACTAATCGTTTCAAAATAATTTTTTTATCTTAAAAACCGAAACTAGATTCAATTACTTCATTCCAATACTCATGAATATACTGAACGGCCCGAAAGTTTTAATCAAGTAAAATTAAAATACATGTATACCGGATGTCCCAAATATTTTAAATGAACGGACTTGTAACCAAGTTGTTTTACCAGGTAAAATTTATATTTACTACCCTACAACATCAGAAAAAAAAATTAAAGTAAGTGAGTAAGGAGGGAGTAATATGTCACATCTTGAAAATTAATCAACTAAAATAATATCGGAGCAAGAAAATAACATGAAGAATTCAAATCCTTATTAACCTAAAAAGTAACTTCGTTACAAGCTGGTTTGTAAAAACATTTACTATCCTGAAGCTTATGTGGATGAGAGTCCATTCGTGCCAATTCCCATTGCCTTCCAGCCTATGAAGTTTAATGTACATTATTATGTAGTCTGTATCCACTAGTTTCATTTGGAAAGAAAGCAGAACTCGAACCAGAAGAATATTTTGGTTGAATTAAAATGGGATAACAACAGATCGATCAATGAAATATGCTATACAATTTTGGATAACCCAATTTCTCCAGTGAATTTCGTTTCGACAGATGGAAATAACAAAAGAATTCACTAAAATGGGAAAATTCAAAGCGGCAAAATGAATCTACTGAAAATGTTTAATGTGGTTCTTTTTAATCAACTTATTCTACTCGACAATTAGATTTTAACATAACTCCCATGTTTTAAAAGTGATTCAGTGAACACATTCTATCAATTTATTCATTTTTCATGTACATACACTATCAACCAAATTTTCAAAATAATCATATTGAGAAATCAAATAGGATTATTCGTAGTGCCAAATGGCCCACGTTTAATCTATCAATCTATTATGAATATGATTAGTGACTTTCCATTTTTGGAACTTTAGTTCTTTACGTCGGGCTATGTTTGAGCGACTGGGGGTCGCGACGCAAAAGATCTGACCGTTACGTTACGTTATGTTACGTTGCTTCGTTATGTGCCTTGCTTGCGTGTGTGTGCTCTCTCATGAGTCTCCCTCTCTCGTTCACGAAGCAGCGATTCATATGCTTCGGCCGGGAATCGAACCCGGTCCGCCCGCGTGGAAGGCGAGCATTTTACCACTGAACCACCGATGCTCTATATTAAAATTCTATGCAAAGCTGGTATTCGCAGTGCTGGTGATCTACTTGAATTTGTTCGGATAAATTTTTACTATTATTTCCATAATTTTTTTTGCGCGATCGATCTTTTTTGTTTATTCACAGCATCGGTTGTCAGGACGGTAGGTTGTGTTTACTGGTTTCTAAGTTCAACACGTCGGTAAGTGATTTACTTACCGTTCAGATGTCGAAGAGTAATAAATAGCATAAAAACAATTTCACCAAAAGGCAAAATATATTTTAAACTGATCGAGAAGTATAAATGTCACTTTTGACAAGTATAAATGTCACTTTTGACATTTCGTTCATTTCGAAGAAATTTAAATTTTTTTTATTCGGAATTTATTTCTATACGATCGCGTAAAAAATGGTATAAGCATCTCGAAAGTTAAGGGTAATTACAACGTTTGCATGTAGATTTCTCTCGTGAAATTGGACAAAATGATATGAGGATTAAGGGGTCTAGCACATTTACTTTTCGAAATACAGGGTGTTGAAATTTTGAAAACTTGAATGTTTTAATTCGATAACTTTAAAATGGATGGATAAATTGATTTGTCATTTGGCAGGTTGTTTTCAAATGAAAAAGGGCTTATTTTGATAGAAATAGTAGTTTGTGCAACTAATGTGGATGTTATGGCCATATCGCACGAGGACGAAGTTTGAGCACGACGCCGTAGGCGGAGTGCTCAATCGTTCAAGTGCGATATGGACAATCCACACGAGTCGAACAGCATATTTTTTCTATCATATATCAAACAATAAGTACGGCATTGTCAATTACCTAGTTGTTGTGTTTCCCAATAATGGTACGTTTGAACGAAAAAGAAAAAATTTGAATTTCACCATCAAAACCCAGAAGACATGATAGTAAGACGGAAAGAACACTTCCAAGTACTACTAGGAACAAATCAAGTAGAAGAAGAGAATTAGCCACAAAATCCAAATTTCAATAGAGACCCAAGTGATGGAATATTAAAAAAATGTGAAAATATCTGTGAAATATTTGGAAACAGTACTTGACAACATTGGACGATAATAAGCAGGAAAAAAAGTGGAGTAACATTCACAACGCAATTATATCATTCACCAATAAAGTACACGCATATTTCATATCTTGCTTGGATATTAATTTATAATAGTAAATATATCAAAAATTACTAATAATAGGAGATAAACCAATTTCCATTGGAAATTACTCCCAAATTTTGAAATTGAATTAAAATTTCAATGCACTTTCCGACCACAACCCGAGGATCTCCGAACGCTACCGATGATGTCATATCTCTTCTGTTTACTTATGTCAATATAGCCGGTATTGCATCAGGTTATGTGTAGTTGTGTGTTTATATTGTATTTTAATCAACTATTAATTGCTTCATCGACGTAAGAATATCATCTATATGTTTGTTTGAGACCATTACGTGTTTGTATGTGCTTTTTTTATTTCTAAAAGTCAACGTAAAGTGGAAAGTGGACATAAATATTCGATATTTCCGAGGATCTTTCAAAACTTTTAGAAGAATATATTTCATTTACTAGTTCAGTGTTCAGTGACGATTCTTTCATATTTTGTGAGTGAAGATGTGGCTAACGAAGGTTTTGTAAAAGCACAAACTGATACCTGCCCAAAATATGCTGCTTGAATTAGTGAAGTCAAACAGCTGCTTCAATGCAGAGGAAATAAGAGGAGTTAAAGCATTATCGTGAGTACGATTTAAACTATGTTTTATTCATATAATATATACCGACCATATTTCGATGTGTGGTCGTGAGAAAATGATGTGTTTATGGTTGATTCCTAGACATATAGGTACATAACCTCAAACTATTTAAGAATAAAAATTACCAGCATAGAAGTAGGAGCTTATATTAAAATGGTCTTCACAAACAAACGTGATGCCCTTCTCTTAAGTGTATTTTTGCTTGCGCCACCAGGCGAAGTAACAAATATTTTGTCTGGAGTTTAACACGCTGGAACAATGCAATACTTGGAATATAAAGTTTTTTTCTCGGCTTCATCCATTTTAAGGCTTTCAGAAACAAATGAGGTGACAAGAACTCAGAGCGTGATACACGGATAAGAACGTAAACGAATGACGTCACACCATGGGGCAGTAAATGGACGTAAGGCGCGTTTTGGAGGGCTTTCAAATTTTATGATTTTTAAAGTCGTTTTAAAAGTGAAGGGAGTTAAAGTGTTCGGAAGTGGAAAAATCCTAATTATGATGGTTGGGGCATTTAAACAGTCCTGATGAATATAAACATTAAGAGGATATGAACTGCAACAAAAACAGACAGGAGAATGAAAGGTTAATCTAGAATAATAACGAGGTAGCTGAAGGAATTGGTATCAAAAGTCACCCTCAACATTAAAAGAGGGATCAGATTATATTATACTCTCACTGTGTATGGTATTCCATTAAGTCCTTAGGTGTTTTGATGTTTTAAGACATAGTGTTAGAAAAAACATTCGAAGATGCCCTTTTCTTGTAACATGTTTTCCAAATTTAACACACATCAAAAGATAAAGACATGCTTTTAAACAGACATCTGCTACGATTATGGTCAATGGAGGGATAAATCTGGATGAACTAGAACGTCAAATGGGTAGGAAATCCTTATCGACAGCTGCTGGTTATATTGGAGCACATCTGTAACAAACAAATTGGACGTTTCCAAATTAATTGTCAAAGTTGTTTAAAACGGAAACAATATTGGAGTTCGTTTCACTAAGGTGTGTTGAGATAATTGAAAATTCTAGCATAGCTGGTATTTCATATTTATTATTGACAATAATTCAAGCGTTTTGTCAGTTGTTTTGGGGTTAATTTATAAATTTCACCCAACTTAACCAATTTCCATGACGGAATTGGACGCATATTTTATCCATTTGATGTATTATTTAGCGACCTTTATACACGCTTTTGTGTTTTTTATGGCTGATTTAAGACTTGCTTATACTGAAATATTTTTTCGGTAGCATGATTCAACTTGATAGTATGGAAGAAGTCATTTACTTTCCAAAGTAACTTGTTATATATAGAGTTATTATTATTATTATTATTATTATTATTATTATTATTATTATTATTGTTACAATAAATTATGAGGTGAAAACCGAAGTTCTATGAAGCTCATATAACAGAAAAAAGAGATAAAAAACAAAAACAAAACAATACAAAAATTAAAGTGAAAATTATCGCTATCGGTAGCACAACTATAAATAGGCCATAGCCCATTATAAAATTAAAAAATGGAAAAAAAGAACGAAAATAAATGGAAACCAAAAATAAAAATACATGTACAAAATAAGGAATTAAGAATGCTGAACAAATTGTTCTAATATAGCCCTAAATGTAACCATCAAGTCGCCACGTTGTCTGCGTTCACTAAAATACGTTAGTTCGGCTGAATCAAGACACTGCTCATAGCTAGGTCGTATTCAGCAGTAAGGAAGTCTTGTGGCTAACCTTTGCACATTTTCAAGTCTATTATGATCAGATGTTAAAACAGGACCACTATACAGGTCCGCAGTATTCCATAAGAGGACGGGCGTAAATCGTGTATAACTTGATAAATGTTGACGGTGACACTTTACCAAAGGATCTATATATTGAAAATATTTGAGAGTTACTCTTCTTGTACACTGAGAGAATATGCTCAGAACGGACAAGTCTTTGTTTATAATAACACCGAGGTCACATTGCGATGATACGGTCTTTAACACATGATTGTTCATGTAGTACGACAGATTCGAATTGTTTTCACACCTATATGTAGGACGATACACTTATCCAAATTTAGCGGTAATAATCAGTCGGAACACCATTTATACACTGCACTTAAGTCTGATTGAAGAGACAGGTGATTTGTTGTAGGGTTTGCATATATTTTAGCATCATCTGCGTAAAAAGAACATTCATTTGTTATATGCTAAAAGAGATTAGCTGTATATAACAGAAGTAGCAATGGTACCAGAACACATCCTTACGGAACTCCACTTAAAACATGTTTCAGCGGAGAAAATGTTGTATTGACGCGCACACAAAATTGTCTTAAGGTGAGAAAGTCAGCTATCAATCTCTTCAAATTTCCTCTGATACCATAATGTTCAATCTTATGTAGTAATCTACGAGTTGAAACCCGGTCAAAAGCCTTAGCAAAATCAAGATAAATAACGTCTGTGGGTAAACCGTTATCAAAGACTATAGTCCAATCATTTACACACAACAAAAGATTTGTTAAAGTTGAACGTCCTTGTATGAAACCGTGCTAATCAGATAGGAGAATATTGTGTTGAAAAAGAAAAGAAAACATTTTGTCACATATAATTGATTCCATGACCTTGCAAACAATAGGGACAAGGCTGATTGGCCTATAATTGCTTGGGTCAAGTTTACTTACTAGCTGAGGCAGTTTTCCATATCGGAAGTAGTGTGTGTCTTGAAAGAAGCATTCATTATACGGGATATATGATGACATAGAGCCTCGGCACATGATTTCAAAATAGTTATTCGACAAATTCATTAAGTTATAAGGAAATTCTTACTCTCTTCGCAATATTAATGTAGTGGAATTTGCATAATTTTTATTTTATAATGATTGATTCAAGACGTCTGCTACGGCAAAATTAATTCACGGGTGGCTTCATGTGTACATCCTGGAGAGTAAACACTAATGACTCTTAACAAGGTTGTGATCTTCCCGTGAATTAACAGTTTATGACAACATATATCTGAAATTACTGGAAGATGAACTCCATTATTTATACTGTTAAAATTGAAAGACATTGATTCAAGTGGAAATAAGTCCGTAAGAGTTCGTAAAAATATAACGTTAAGCTTGCTTCCGAAGGAAATATTTTTATCGGTTGATGTGACTCGAAAAAGGAATGCTTCATGAACGCTTCAATGCTCTGATCGAAAAATTCGATAAACAATTAGTAGAATACACAGCAAAGTATCTTCATCCAGGTATAACGTAAGAAAATCTTGTGTGTAATTCGAGCGGACAGCTATTTGCCGCTTCCAATAGAATGTTCCGTCGCGAAAGTAACCGCTCTTGACACAAGCATAGCCTTCATAGTTTTAATGTTTTTTTATAAAATAGTCACATTTTCTATTTCCCAGTTATTATATCATGTAATTCAATTTACTCATAGATGACAATGGATGCAGTTTATCACTAAATACACCCCATTATTGAACACACTTTTTTTCAATCCACCTCATTAGTGAATAATTGAAGCCAAAACGTGCATGTCTGTATTGAAAAACATATTTCTGCTCTGATATTGGGCTAGTTCATTGTCCTGCATTAACCAAATTCAGTATTTCCTGGAATGTTTGGGTTGTTTTTAATTGTTATTGAAATTTGCAGGTTTTTCATACCCGTCCAAATACAATTAGAGTCTGTCTTTCACATAATAAATTTGTATTGTCTATTTGGTATGGCTTTTTGGTACTACTGTTAACAAAATGTATGCATTTTAGAATCTATAGCGCTGAATGTTGAGATAGACCAGTTCGAAACGCTTAAACCTTTAAACATTCAAAAATATTGGAAATGAAAAGAAATAAATCACTTTCGAATGATAATCAAAATAATATCCACCGTAACAGTGCAACACAAATGTTAGCTATAAGTTTCTGGCGATATAGACTATAACGCCATAGTAGTGACATTTAAATATTTCATTACATTGGTGGCTATTATTGGATCCAAACAATCGTCATAATTGCTGTAATGTTATAGTTTTCTATACATATTGAAACGTTAAGTTTGTTGGTTAACATTTCAGATATTAAAAATGTGCAGTTTCTCCACAATTTTGATTTTTGGTGGAATAGTCTATATATATTACCTAAAAATATTTCATTCAAATATTTAATAAATTATTTCACTTTTATGATTTGTGGTGGAATAAACTAGTAGACCAAAAATCAATAATCTAGATGTATTTTACCGCGAAATTTGAAATTTTGAACTGTCTTTGAATAAGAATGAGAAAGGTTCCGGCAGGTCTTCCCTCATCGTTTGTCGACAATACAACAACTGTGCAGTAATCCATGTAATTATCTCAACACTAGTTTAAACAAAAACTAGTAGGCTGCCGTAACTCTTTAAGTACCTATCTGGATTACTGGTATGTTATTTTTCTTGTTACCTTTATATTTTGAAAATTTCATAGTTAAATATTAATATTCAATGAGTAATTTTTTTTGTACAAAATGGCTACCCATTTTGGAAGCCACATGGTTATACCTTTCCTCTCCTATCTAGCTAAGTTAAATATTAGATATTTTTAGTTTGATATTATTGTTTCTCATTTTTCAATACAAATCAGATATTTGTCCAGGATGAATCCTCAGGTCTATTTTTTAAATTGTATTTATTGAGCTGCACAAATATCCTCATGCTAAAATTTTTTTGGTATTTTTTTTACTTATACTGGTATACTTAATATAGCACAGTTCCTGGGATTAACAGTTCCTGGAAAAAACAGTTCCTGTGATTAACAGTTCCTGTGAAGAACAGTTCCTGGGATTAACAGTTCCATGGGATTAACAGTTCCTGGGATTAACAGTTCCTGGGAAGAACAGTTCCTGGGAAAACAGTTTACTTGCACATAAAACAGTTTCTGGAGAGTCTGACTGTTTCTGGGACACAGGTTCTGGTTTGACGAGCAATTTTCCTGGATCATAGATTCCTGAGTGACAAACAAGCCTCTGAGTCACAGTTCCTGTTAAACTGAAAAGTTTCCCAAATACCGTTCCTACAGACAATCCATAGTACCTATAGTTTGGCAAGTTTATCTGGAGCTACGCGGTATCGGTAAGAGGTGAGGAAAAACATGGCGTATATCTGTCAAACGTACAAATGGCTTACGGTACCTATTTTACCAAGTGAAACTGAAATTACAAAGGTCACTGACAATACCAACGCCACTGGATAAATCAATATCAGTCAATTGACGAAGTGAGAGGGAAGAACATACGCACGCGCTTTCCAATAAGAAGTCAGCTGGTCGATAAAAATCACCAATTATGTAATTCGTAGGGTGTGGTCATTATGGTTTTCGTACAACGTTGCCAGAGCTTGCCATAACAAATTTGGAAAAGTGTTCTCTTTTAATATTCATAAATTGAAAAATAATATTGATAGAATAAATCCAAGGAAACAAGCACATTATAAAATTAACGTTCAATCATATTTTTAATATTGTTAATAATAAAAAGACCCATTTATAATTATTATCACTACATAGTTAGCACTTCAGCTTTTTCATAGTCAAAAGTGGCAATATCGAATGTTTTCGACTGCATTCCTTTCACGGTTTCAGATAAACTTGCCAGGGTATACATAGACAGCTACATCATCAACATCATCGTCTACTTCAAACAACTTTATTATTGTGCTGAGTATTTTTTTGTATTCGTCACTAACCTTTTTTTTAAATACTGTAAATTTTCAAGACTGTATATAAATAATTTTTTTTACTCTGTTAGTTTTATTTACTATGCAGAAACTTTAAGTTCTTCTCTTTTCAAACAGATAAAAGTTAGCTGACCATTGAATTTGATTTTTTTTTAAATTTTCTTTTAGGAAAAAAAATTAGTGGCGCCCTAAAATTGCTTTTTCTTTTTTTTTCTAGTTTTGCAAAAAAATAAATTTTTTCTTTAGATCAATAAGGTAACAAAGCCCTGTGAACTGGCTTAGTTCACCTCCAAATTTTATTGGTTAGCTAGGCAAGAACCTACATTCTTCACTTTAAATTTTTTTTACGTCATTTAACATCATAATTTCATCAGCGAAATTGAGCAACTTTTGTTCCAATATGTTATAGTCTCAAAGAATCATTGCTTATGTAATTTGTGTTGTAGGTGGTCAAGTTTTCAATCGACCTATTTAATTAAATTATGCTTCCATGGCTGCATTTACCTTAAGTACTACATACTACATAAATTGACAGGTTTCAGAATACCTTTTGAGTTTTCGCTGTAGAAATTCTTGCTTTCCGAAAATTAATGATACCACCCGATCTCAAGATTTTGTCAATCTACCTTCAAAACTCGATTAGGTTACTATCTTAGAGTCCTTAGACCACCTAAAGGTGGAAAAATACGATGAAAATATTGAAAATCTTGAAAAGTTGGATGAATGAAGTGACTATTCACCGGTCACTACACCGAACAAACCACATGCACACCCACAGAACATACCCTAGGATGCATACCATTGGTATAAACAGATAATAATCTATTGTCCTGTTATATATGTGAGAAGAAGAAATATTTCAAAACGTGAGATTCGAATGCAGAGCCACTGAGAACCAAGGAGGAGTGCCCCAAAAAAATTCTTGTGGAAATACTGCTAAGTCTGATAAGTACCTCTCAACAGTGCGCAGCAAAGAATACTAAAGTCTTAAAGACTGAGTATTTCATGGATTAATTTAATAACAAAAAGCAACAAATAGTGGAAATAAGAGGGAAAATCATAATCTACTACCCTTTCCGTTTTATACTGTTTCGTTTTGCCCTTGGACCAATTTAAAATGTGTAATATGAAGCTCAAATCGTAACGAATCTTCCAACCAGATTTAGTTTTAGTCGAATCAAGTATCCAGAATACAACACAAAACAAATTTTATCCACGGATACTGTTTTGATTTCCAGTGGAAACTGTACTTGCTCCTGCGATAATGAACAGTAATGAACCCAACGGAAAAGGTTCACGAGAATATTTACAGAGAACTTGTCAGTACATTGTTCTCAATTAAAGAGAATAGAGTGGAAATTATGCGATATAGAAGATAAGCATGTATTCATGAGGAAACTTAAGGCATTCCGTAACTTCAACTCACAAAAAACTATAATTGTAAGCTTTTAGTAGTGAATATATCCCGCGTGCACTCTTCCATGACGAATTAAACAACAGCCTGGCTTAAAATCCAGGATTGTCGTGACGAGCATATTTTTACATTTTCATTACCCCTGCTTTTTTCTATTTTGTCGATCACGTTTTTTTCTAATTGGACATTCATTCGAAAATTGTAAGTGTTGTATAACTTTTAATTCGAATTTATGTATATTATTGTGATTATTTGAATTGGAAAATGTGTTGAAATGTCCAATATGTTGTTTGAATAAAACGGAATATCAATACATTCACTGTATGATCGATCAGTGACTACAGAAAAATCCCGAAGTCGTCTATACAGAGTGGCCCGCCCAATAGCCTGGACACGGCCAACTATCTCGTAAATTGCTAGTCCTTATTGTACAAAATTGGGTTACACCTATTTTGGGATATGGAGATTCCAGTCTTGATATTTGCAATGCTGCCAGATATTTAGTCTTCATTGGAATTTCCCATTCAATACCAGCTTAGTCATATTATTATGTAACACTTATGATTTTATGTAGTCTTGAAGGTCTTAAATACATGAAACAGTGCAAAACATTTTGTAGATTTGAAGCAATTTATTAATCCTTAGCTCATTTCCTGGAAAGACCATTTTATTACTCCATTTAAAATGCGTATGGAATAACTGATTCACAACCCAAAGCATAGACTTGATCCAGAAATTTGACATTGACAGGATTTATAGCTGTATTTTATCATTGAAAACTTCAAATGTTTATCTCTGATTGTTTGCCAGTATACCACCATTGTGGTATTTATCCCCTAGAATACGAAACAATTTGTTCAACAACTATTGGACAAACTGTTAAAAATCACCCATTTCAGCTATAAAATGTTCGATATCAAGTTGTGTTTAGTGAGATAATAATTATAATTACATTTTTGTACTAAATGAGTATCAATTAATTGTAGACATCCAGCCGTACTCATTGTGTTACGATTAATGTTGGAATTTGAAAAGTTTCGCTTGCGGTCTACTGTACCTACCACCTACATTATTTCGTTATCCAAGTATCGATTCTAGGTAAGAATCGACAAGACTGTATTCATAGCTAGATTATAAACTAATTTGATGATAGTTATACACTTTTCAAACATTTTTCCATGGATATTTAGAAAAAGTTTAATTTCAGAATCGATCATAATAATTATATCATTTAGAATGGGATAATTGTTTCTCTAAGAAAAATAGAACAATAATATTATCCATGAATAAACGGATATTCGCGGAAGCTTCCAATTACGATTTCATATTATTTGAATTCCTAGATATTCAATAATATTTGTTCATTCTTCTCCTCTTCTCCCTTTTTAATATCTGACGAAAGAATGAAAAAAATATTATCTGTACTTGTTACATAAACAAGATGAAACTGAGTTCATTTAGAATAAAATTAATTAGAAATTCATCATAACATTTATTTGTCTATTTCTATAATCTTTTCAGGGACCGCCTTAAGAGATAAGGAATTAACAATAATAATTGGATAAATAAATTAGTGAGATTTAAAAAAAAATTCAATTTATTAAGTTGAGCAGCCGAGGTAGAAGTAGTATTGATTCAACAAGGCTTTTCTTTACATTACAAATAAATACAATGTCGATATACCTATTATGGTCAAATATTGTACTTAATTGAATATCAAATCAGTTGTCTACAACTGATTGAGATAGAATTTTACATACACAATAAGGTCGGATGACAATGACTGGAAAGAAGAGGTACCCATACAGACTAAGGCCATCATTCACGGCAGACCTAAAAAGCAAAGATAGGAATGCTGTCAAATCCGTAGTGGGTATGTAACATTGCACTACAAGCTCAAAAGACTCGCAAACCCAATGGGATACACGAAAAGCCATGTGCAGATTCTGTCACTTGGAAAAGGAAACTGAAGAGCACATCATATGCCAGTGCGACTACCTGGTGAATATACTTGGCAATGGGAAGAAAATCATATAATGGACTTATTCCGCAAAATAAGTAATGAACTCAAAATACTGGCCTGAAGTTTTACAAATTGCCGTGAAAAGTGTATTCTCATATTGAGTATAATGTTGCTGATTTGTATTGTATTAGTAATTTTTTTACGCTTGAGGATATTTTTTTTATTGAAACAGCAATTTTGAATTTTCTTTCAATTTCACCATTCAGTATTTAAAGGTACACAGGAAAGGGTATTTGCCGGAAAATAGACCAGCATAACTGAAGTTGGATCATTCAAAGTGATGGATTACAAAAAATGTTGACATTTTTATTAATTTTTTTGGCTAACAGGGGTCATGGCTTACAATTTATTTTCCTTTTATCTTCCCTTCAGAAATAACTTCCGTGCTTTATTCTCATTCTATACTGCTTCACTTGAGGGTTCGATTTCCTCAATTCATGCGTATTTTCACTTCCCTTGGCATCATTTTCATTCACCTCTTTCCGTATCCTCAATATAATCCATGAGTTTCTAAATGAATAGTAAAATTCTTCACCCTCATACTCCAAGTATTTCATGTTATACCCATGCTTCTACAGTTTGGATTATGATTCTGTTAATAATTATATCATATCTGTTGTTGTTCATAGCTCACCCCTTTCAGTGTTTATAGTTTGTATTTTTTCTCTATCATCCGTTTTTTTCATGAAATTTGGAATAATACTACCACCCTACCAATTATTCTTATCCCTATAAATTCTTGAATTAAAAAAAGCTTAAAAGAAATTATTCGAAATGGTTCGGTAAGGAGATACTTCATCTGCTGTTTCTGAAAGAGTATGTTCAATATCGGAATTTTATTTCATGCATCAGTGATTTATGTGGAAAACATATACTTGTTTTCATGTATATATATTCTTGTTTTATTCCACAGTAACTTTGTTCCATTGTTATCTGGTCGTCGTTTCCTCCTAATTAAATTTTAAAAAGGAATGCAATTAACTCTAATCTCTTCCATGCGCTCCAATATGCAGTCGCATTGTTAAATAATGCAATCTGATTGCTTTCTGGTATAAGCTCAACTAAGATTATAGTGCACGTTTGGGAGTTAAATGTGCAGAACAAAGTTAAAGAGAAATTCATTTAGCTGGATGGAACATAATATATACTTTGATTTTTTTTGTTAAATAGCTAACAGAAAACAATAGAATTATTTAAGAATGGAATTCGGAAAATTTGTATTTAAAAAATTCACGATCATGCATATTACATACTCAGAAAACAGTCAAAGCTTGCAATACAATTGCTCTAGGTCTGATAGGGATTGGGAAGCCCCTGTAAAATTTTGGCAGCCGAGGACTACCGACAGTAGTGAATACACTGATGAATGAACTCCTTACGAATATTTTATCGTACTTCCATGGTGAACGGAAGTTTTTTCTGTCCCATTCAAGAACTTGAATCTTTTAAAGGATTATAACAATGTATTAATATATCCAACAGAGATATTACCTGAATGCTGCCAATATTGGCTCTAGACAGTGCAAAAATTGACATGTTTAGTTTAAAAAGAAGTTAATTATTTCAAAATTGAATAATTAACAATAATAGTTGATTGAAACATAGATGTGAAAATTTCTTGATCACAGATTTTTGTTTAGTTAATTAGTACTTCTCAATATTCTTATTCAATTGCTTAATCATCACATAACTCGCTCTTATCCCAATTTCCATCCCTACAATTGTAAGTATTTCCGGGATTTCATACGGTTTTCTCAGTAGATTCTCTCCTTTCCATTGATTTATCTTCAAATTTCGAATGAGTTTCAGGCAAAACCGGATCATGTATTTTTTACAATCCTTTATAACTTCTGCAATTTTTATCTTCCCCATTTTTCCAGTTGAACATTTTATTATACACCCTTAGAATTGAGTTTGTCAGTCTATGCGGACACTCTCTATAGCAATGATGAATTTGACAGAACGAGCTGGATTTTATATTTGATGTAGGTACCTTAAATTGCACAACTCAAAATTAATTTTTCACAGCTATACGTCTATCATGATGGTCTGCTATCACAATTCAAAACTGCTTTTTCAAAATACCATATTATACAGGGCCAGCACAAACTCAATTACATCGGTTTCAAAATTTTTTCAAATGGATCCCAATGTATTTTATATCGGTAAATGAATGTTAATTCACATTACTTTTAATTTAAATAAAAGTGTTCCCTCCAAGTTAAATGGTTTTTGTGATATTTCGATCCTATGATTGATAAAATCCCACACTATAAAATGTATTCACATCCATTGATTCACAAATACGAGTACCTACCTACTGAAATTCAAGAGAAAATCAACAATGAAGTTATACAAAATGGATTTTCTAAAGATTTACTTTCATCTCTCAGCATTTGCGTAGTGAGAAACATGCCTTATTTTATTTATCCTATCGTGTATGATGAATGACATTTGTTCACCTGATCTTTAACATAACATCTAAAAAAATCGACTTGGTGCCAAGAGACCTGATCCTGCTCGTGAGCTCCGTCAGATACACATTTGTTGACAAACGAATTAGTAAAATGTGAATGTTTGTTGATATTTTAGAACCTCCTACTCAATACCCACCCAATAGTAATATTTGGAAAAACTGATAATTTCACCCTTCTCCCAACATGTTAATTGTTAATTAATTCCATTTATCTCCTTTCTATTGACTTTTCATGGGAAATAAAATTGCAATATGGCAAAAACTACTTCATTTAGATGTACCAGATCATACTGGGAGTATAGTACAGTAATCAGTAATTTACATTCACCGATATAAAATATAGGGTGAACGATTCAAAACAATTGCGAAGCTAATGTATTTCAGGTTGACCCTGTACCTATACGTTTTCTCAAATATGGAAGAAGGTTTAGTGAATTGTGATACTGAACATCCATCACAGAATAAGGGCTATGAAAAATAAATTTCAAAATGTGCAGGTTAAAGTATACCTACAGGGTGTTGAACTTACTACGATTTTCAAGAGCAAGTGATCCGAACTTTGCAACTAAACTGTATAACCGATTACAATCTCATATTATTGCGATATCAATCTGGCAAAACGCTCTGGAATACGCTGTATACTTGCAACTGATGAAAAAATATCAGCCTCAAGGCTGGCTACGATAGGTTGAAATTGCATTCAAATATCTTCCTTTACCGATATAAAACATAGGGTGATCGATTCAAAATAATTGCGAAGCTAATGTATTTTAGGTTGACCCTGTATACGTTTTCTCAAATATGGAAAAAGGTGTAGTGAATTGTGATACTAGACATCCTCCACAGAATTATGGCTATGGAAGATAAATTTTAAGTTGTACATGTTAAAGTATACAGGGTGTTGATCTTACTACGAATTTCAAGAACAAGTGATCAGAACTATGCAACCAGGCATAATAACCGATTACAATCTTATATTATTGCAGTATCAATCTGGCACGGCGTTCTGGAACACGCTGTACACTTGCGACTGATTTCAAAATATCGGTCTTCAGGCTGGCTACAATAGGTTGAAGTTTTATTTAAATATATCTGCGAATTTGACGGATATTTGACTTTATCGCACAAATTAATCACCATGTATATCTTGGCAACAGCTATTGTTTCTTGTCCACCAGATTGCTTTATATAAGTTATCAGCCTATCTTATTTGAATCTGCAAAAAGTATGACCATTGAATAATAAGCCTAACTTATAGATGTTTTACTTTGTTTCTGATCTAAAGACGATTTCAATATACCTTCAGTAGTAAGTTTTAATTTTGACTTCTACTCGATGAAATTCAATTGAATTCACCTTCTGTTATCTACGCTTATGCCTATAATCTCATTTTGTTCCAGACTTTGCAAGCAGCCTCTATCTGTCCCAGTCCAGTGTCACTATGGAGCCAGGAAAAAGTTTGGCCATTTCGTGTCGGGATAAAGGAGGACAGCCGGTCACGTGGAAAGGTCCCAGAGGGACCCTTAGCGCTAATACGAAACCTAAAATACAAGACACTTCCATAGGAAAATTGCTGGTTTTCACCGTCACGAGAGTACAGGATACAGGAAATTACACTTGTAGTTTGATGAATAATAAGAACGACTATAGTATATTCTCGTTAATTGTAGAAGGTAAGAGCTTAATTTCAAGCATGTTTGTTCAATTTGTTTCGCAAATTACACTGCTACAAACTAGTGTCCGAGAAAAATTCTCATATCAGAGTTCATCTTTTAGCTTAAAAAATATCGGTATAGCTGCCGATCACCAGGGCTCCTAAAACGGTTAAAATCATATTACATCATTCGTCATTTGTGTATGTATGTTTTGTGTGTCCAGAAACCTGAGATACAGATGCGATTCTATGTCCTCAACCTTATTTACTTTTACCAAAAAGCTCCCCTCAAGGTATAAGCTCGCGACACTGACAAAACTTTGGCTGCCAGGCTCTGCTTCATCTTATATGTATCCATACAGGTTACTATATCAAATCTGTTGTCTATACAGGTTACATTATCAAATCTGTTGTTAATGTCGTGTTAATCTTCTAAGGGCCGTAGTAGAGACAAGTATGTTATGGCGCCATGTCAGTCGAATATGTAGTGCAATATGTATAGAAAACGGAAAAGACAATTATCAAGGGCCGAGCTGAATGCTTACTGGTACCAACTTAGATTCAGAATATCCCTCAAGCAGCTCTGATGATACTTCTAAACTCAGATCTTCAAATCACAGCTTGTGAAGATATTGAAGCAAATATTGATATGGGAAGTGAGAATAATGATGATGTGAGTCGTTCTAAAATATGTTGTCAAGTGTACAAGAAAAAGCATTATATAACATTTGTTGCACAGGCTGGTATTCAAACAAATATTTCTGTCGATGTAAAAATTATGGATAATAATGAACTTTGTCTCTCTCCTTGCCTCAATCCTTTGTATTGAAAATGTTTTTTTTTATTACACCATTTCTGTTATTTGTGAAGATTGTGTCTATCATTATGTAGGTGGCTCCCCTTCCTTCTAGTATTTTCCATAACTCTTTCGGCCCGGTGGGACTTTATCAAAAGATTTTTCCACATCTATAAATCCCTTATGTAGGTACCTCTTTTTTTGTTGTGAGAACTCAATTATCTGTTTCACCGTAAATATGTGGTTTTGGATGCTTCGACCCTCTCCAAATCCACTTCAAGAGAATTTCATGAATTGTCTCAACTCACTGTCTATAATTCTCTCGTACACTTTCATAGCTGTACCTACTAAATATATTCATAACTCCATAATTATCACAGTCTTGTCCATCTTCCTTTCTATATATTGGAACTCTCAAGGCTGCTTCCAATCTTCCGGAATCTGTTATCCACTTCATGCAGTATCGTAAATTTCCAATTATATTTTGGTTCCTGTCTTCCCTGAGGAAAACTTTTGAATTTTTGAATGGAAATAAATCAGAGTATATGGACAAAAAATTGCATGTATTATCTGTGATTTGCGTTTGGCAGGGGAGTTTCTAGACACCCAGTATATAGTAAATAGTAACGGAGATAATAGAAATCATCATATTCAAACGACATCTTGAATTAACCATCCTAAAAAATACGAAAAACAATAAACCATTATTCAATCCTCTGAATATTCGATATACTTAAAGGAAGGTATGTCGGCCTAATATATTTACGCTTTTGTGGAAATATCGCACACATTTGTTATTACAGAATTTGATACTGAGAAATATTCTCCAGAAATACCGGACACAGAATCAGAATCAGATATAAACTTAGAAACACAGCATGAACCAGAAAATCGCTACCCTAACTTAAATAAAATAACGCATAAAGCACATCGAACCAAACATAGACATCACGAAACAACCACCCAAGGTAAAATTTTATTTCAACTCCGATTTCTACTTTCCACCCTCTGAAACTTTTGTTGTTACTATTTTATTGCTCAGTCATGTCTCAACTGAAATAGTTGAGGATAACATTGGTTGCGTTCATCCGAATATTTATGAAATCGCTACCTAATCCACACCATACCTACTCCACTTGTTCTCTCTTTGATTCTGATGAACGACTATTTGTGAGTACCACTTGCAAGCGTATATTATTTATGTCAACCGTTGATTATTTTTTAGGTATATTGCACGCTTGCGCATGTTATATTGCTTGTTTATTTCGTTATTACTTCTTAATTTGTATTGTTTTTGTGTGAATAAGAATAAAAACTACCGAAGGTATAGATGCAAATGCAGTTATTATGGTATTGGCAGATCATAAAGCCACACTTTCCATTGTAAAAATCTCTTTTGCTGTATCAACAACCCACTACTTCAATTCAAAATTTCCAGTACTTGCCTCACGATCACCGATACTTGATCAACTGAGCAAAAATTAATATGATCTACCTAAGCCAGAGATAACAAACACATACCTAAGCGCTTCAGTAGCAAAGTAGGAAGAGGTCGCGTTCATGAAAATTTCAATGATTGCTACCTGAGCACTCAGGAACCGGTGTCTCGGATGAACGCACCCATTGTAAATACGATATTATAGATTGTAGTTCATACATTGAAATAATTTGAATTAATTTTTTAATTGAAATAATAGCTGGAAGCTTTGGTCATTGATCAGAATACGAAAATAACGACGTTTTATCTTGATATTCCAATAAGTTAAGCTTCGTGGTCGTAGAGAGAACTTTGGAAATACTGTGAAAATCTTCTGAATTTTCAACTGACCTTTCATTTTTATACTTATCAGTCAATCTAACTTTACATTACACCTCTTCCATTCTTCCGCAAAAGAAAAACTCTACTCTTTCGCTGCTAAAACTATGGAACACAGAGAAGTCATTTATACCTGATTGCCAATTAGAGCTACCAATATTCTTCTAATAGAAATAACAGCTTCAACATATTTCAGTCGATTTTAACTACTCCTGAAAAGCCATTCATTCAATATTCCGAGTGAAGAACTCCGGATGCAAATGAAATGATATTATTCATTTGCCAAATGAATAATGGTATTAACAATATTTTTCTTATTTCTTTGTTTTCATTTTTTATTGTATTCATTCATTTCAGTAGCTGAATATTAATTTATGATGATATTTACAAAATTTCTCCCACGGACAGTATCAGGATTATTGTGGGCTCATGTTCTTCATTCGTATATTGTGTATTTTTGTATTTGGTGTTGTTACCCTGTAACTTATTTTGCAAATGAACGTTATTATTATTCTCCAAGTTACACATGTACACACACATTGTAACTGCGACCTGTGCGCGACCTGGAATGTTTCGATTGCGAATAATAGAACTTATATTTGAAATTGATAGAGATATTTTTTTGTAAAGGAATTTTTCAATAGTGTAGTTATTTACCTCAATGTGCGTTTAAATATAGTGTTGATCACCTGGTCATAAAACAGAACACAGAGCCAGATGCTGCAAATACAATACGCATATAAACAGATTGTTTAAAAATGAAAGAAGGCTCAGGATGTGGAGTTTACTCGAGAGCACTAGGCCTGAAGATTAAGTGGGGAATGGGAAACAATACCAGCGTGGTCCAAACAGAACTGGCTGGTATCTCAATTGCCACAAAAGAACTAACCAGAAGAGGAATTTCTGGCAAAAACATAATAATCTACACTTATAGTAGACAAGCCATATTAGCCTTGAACAGACAACGTGTTATATCGAGGCTAGAACTAGAGTGCCACCAAGATTTAGCTGACGCCTCGGCAGATAACAATATTATCCTGAGGTGGGTTAAAGGGCACGACAGGAGTAAAGGAAATCGCACTGCTGATTCTTTAGCCAGGGAAGCCACTGGACTAAAAATTCTAGGACCCAGTGACACCTACGGCCTAACGACTTCGACAATTGCGGAACTAGCCAAACGTTACACCTATGTTCAATCCATTAAGAGATGGGATGGAATCAAAGGATGCAGTCTTGCCAGGATCACCATGGGCGACCCTGGAAAGCTGGCGCCGAAGAAATATTTGGCGATGACCAGGAAAAACCTACGTTCAACAGTAGGATTTCTGACTGGTCACTGTCAACTAAGGAAGCACCTCCATACTATGGGGCTAGTGGACACACCTCTATGCTGAATGTGTGAACAGGAAGATGGAACTGTCAGGCATGTCTTATGCGAGTGTCCGGAGTTATCGTCAATAAGAGAGTGTGTGTTCGGTGAGTCTTGGCCTACACCTGCCGATATAAAGGAGATGTCTCCCAGTGACCTGTCCACCTTCCTGAGAAGGACAGGATGGACAATGACCTAGGAGGACAACTCCTCGGGAGGATGTACAATGGGTCACATGTGGCCCAAGTGCTGTGAGCCTACACACTCACCCTCCCTACTCTACAGATACAGATACCTGGTCATATACTCAAAAGTCGTTTCCTTTCAATACATGATTTACTGAATTCTCTGTCATTTGTCGATTGTTACTTTCGAGACAATGCCAAAAGAAGTTGACGTTCAATTTGACAGTGGTATTGTTCCTAGCCGCGTCCCCTTTCACTTCTACATATAAGCAACAGCGTTATTTCTTCCTTCAGCTATTTCGTCAATTACGTCCTTTTTGTAGTTTGCTTTGTAATGCCCTGCAATGGATAATAATTCACTCTTAGGTGAAACATATATCAAATGTAACCAATTGAATAAAGCTACTTTTTCCTTTCGATGTTGGCAACGGTTACTAATCCCGGAATTGTAGCCCAGCATTGTCTTTCAAAATAACGGCATTCGCAGGGCAACAGCAAAAACACAATCGGATTATGAATCAAACTATTATCAATTTTTCCATCGATCAGGTTATCCAGGAGAATGACTGCTTGACGGAGAGTTCTCAAGTTATTGTTTATCCCTGGTTCAACTAAGTTTTGTTCAAATATTAAATTGCCCTTTTATCAGATCGATACTTCCTGATCGCTCTCGGAAAATTTCTTTTCCAATACACATTTCCCTTTTCATCTATAATGGGGTACTTTCTTATCGTGAATCAATCCGTTTGTTTCAGTGTAAAAGTTCGTGATAAGTGTTTTATATAATTTTCCGATACTCCTTTTTGGATAGTGTTGAAATGAAATAGATATACATATTAGTATAATAGTAATAAACCCAATGGACACAATAGACTGTTTTAACGAAAGACTTCTTGTGGATGCAGTGACCGTTGTCTTCCTATTGTCTTGATAAGAGCTAATACGAGCTAACTGCAATTTTAAAAGGATGCTGTAACTGGAGCTTTGATAGGTGTACCTGAGATTACGGCAACGGTAGACGGTATTTCTTTTCCTATTCAGGAATTAAACAGGGATCGAACAGTTAAACTTGTATCTAACTTGATCTTGTTAATCTACCATTTCCAATAGCCACTGAAAACAATGAACAAATTGGAAATAGAATAGGTTTTCTCAATAGTGATTCCCAGCAGCAGAGGGTGAGATGAATAGTTACCGTGTACACATTATTTTCTCTGTAATATCCTGTATTTTGAGGATAATTACAAACTTGAGATAGTTCCTGATCACACAAAAATGAATGAGGAATTTGTGACGAAAAAGATGAGAAAAAACGGAAAGATAAAACACGAAAGAAAATAAGAAATGTGACCTCGTGCAATTGAAGAAAATTTTCAATGGCCCAAAAAAAAGAACATATCCTCCTTGTTCTCTGTACCAGTTCCTGGAAAAGATTGAAAATATACCGTTGTAGTAACCTTAGGCAAGCTCTCCTATCAAAATTACAGTTAGCTTTCATTAATTCCTATGTAAACCTATTGGTGGTACCCGCAACCACAACATGTCTTCCGTCAAAACGCTCTATTGCATGTGAGTTGGTGAGAATATTGTCTGAAATGTTAAAATATTTATATAAACAAACCACATTTGATGAAATAATTGAATATGATCTATTACCCTAATCAAGTTCAGAGGGCTGGAAATGGCAAAGTAGTATTTTGAAGCTTCTGTTCTATCAAATTATGAGTTTGAATTATTTTTCCTTTTTATTTCGACTTTTATATAGAATATGCGATACCAAGATAGAATTATGCTGGATTCGTATACTCACGGTTTTGTAAACATTTCACACTGATTTGTTATTACAGAACCCGATACTAAGCAAGATCCCTCTGAAATACCGCACACGGAATCAGAATTAGATATAAAAATAGAAACACAACCGGAATCAGAAAATCCTCCTCCCATACACGAAAACAGCTACCCTGATCCTTATAGCAAAACTCATAAACCACATAGAACCAAACATAGGCATCACGAAACAACTACCCAAGGTAAAATATTGTTATTTCAATTTCAGTTTGTACTTTCCATTTTGTGACTATTTTGTTCATAAGCAATGTAGCTTGGAAACATTTACTATGCAATATTTCTGACGACAATGAATGTCTTGGGTGCTGTATCCCGTTATACCTCATTTGAAAAAGGCTATTGAATCGCAACCGTCCTGCTTGTAATGCGTAGACTCGTTGAAAATTGGACATAGTCCCAATAACCAAGATACCGAGTGACCTCCAGCTATAGTAGCCTGACTGTAGTAGGCTTGGGGACTGCCACACTTGAATTTACGATTTTCTTGCTACTTGTGTTGTCATAAACCCTAATGCTCAGATAACTGAGGAAGAAATAAAGATCGAGGTCATCATGACTCCTGTCTTCGATGTGAGCTTATTTATGCTCAAGATTTGCGAAAAGTAATCTGCAAGGGTGGTCTGAAATTTTCAGTAGACGGAAGAATTTGTGGAGTGAACGGCGTTATGGAACCTATAACTCATCCATCATAAAAACCGTTTTCGACGTGACAAAGTGCCGATACAGAGATGTAGTCCAAGCAACGAATGAAAAATAGCGGAAATAACTTATGTAGAAGCCAATTTTGGCACACTTGTAGAGGAAGGTGTTCTTAACAACATACTAAAAGTACTGAGGGGTGGGGGTGAAGCTAAGAGTGCGGGGTGTCTTTAAAGGTCCCTTTTTTCAGTTTTTGGTTAATTACTCGAAAAATACCGCCTCTAGCGAAAAAGTGTTCATATACTAAATTGTTCTACATAAAATTTCTCCATAAGAAGGGTTTTATATACCATTTTGATAAGATCGATGCTGAAGAAGATATGGAGGCGGAAGATGGAAAATTGTCTTGCATCTTCAAAAGATCATTTTCAAAACGGAGTTGGGTGCCACAGGGTCGTTCGTGTTAACTGGGTTAATGATTCCTTCTTCTCCCTTGACCCAACCTCATTGGATTGGCGGTAGGGGGTTGACGAGCCACTGTTGTATTTGTAAGAAAGTGATAAGACCAATGTAAGAATTCATCACAAATTAATATTTGTAATTTAACGGAAGCAGTGGGTATTGAAAGCTACATGTAAATGGATTAACCCGTAGATATACTCTGAGCGAGTATTGCTGTGAAGCTCATTTGGTAGAAGGAAGAGTTGTCATGTCTGATTTGGGCTTCATTGACGCTTGCAAAAATGCCGAATACCTATGTTCGTTCAGGTTGATGATGAGCCAAAAAAAGCTCCTCGCCAGCCTGTTTAATATCCTCAGATAATGCTGAGGGATCCTTGAATATGGTTGAAATGTCTTGAGTAAGGTCAGGATTTTCTGTGAAGAGCTTAGCGATTCCCACTTCACTCTTTCCATGTATCGCCGAGGTGGTGTCGCATCCCGGAGAAGCTATGGAGAAAAAGAATCGTTTTGGCGATTGGAAGTTGTTGAAGTTGCCGCACTGAAAACACGGACATTCTCACGGCCTGGCTTCATGAAGTACATATTGAATGATTGTGGTGCCAATCCAATGAGGAGAACTATCAGGTCCACATATCCCCAACTATTACTACAGTTGAATGTACAGCAGCTTTATCCAACCCGCACCTCACAATAATGCTGTCAGCATCCCCTGTAGCAATAGTTGTTTCAATCTCGGCTGCTGTCATTTTCTTACTGAGCAAGTGAATCAGCCTTGTTCTGTTCCTTTCATTAGCAAGAAAATGCTCCTGTTGAACTGTGATGGACGTGTTTCCATGAAAGTTGATGTCAACAGAAGTTTTTGTGATCCCTCTTCGCTTCTGCTTCGCTAATTTTGTGCTGTCGACATCACCATAACCATCAAAAACCACCATATAATTTTCACCGTAGTGTTTCTCCAACAATTCACCTCTAACGTCTAAGGCTCCAACGATGCACACAACAATAGGCACACCAACACCCCTCTTGATGCACCTATTTCAAAATATACTTCGAAATATGTTATATCAACAAACGAGCATTGATTTATCCATGTACAATATTTTACAACTAACAAACAAATTTTGAATTTTGGTATTATTATTGTATTGTTAGTGTTGAAAAATTGATTATTTAGTTTTTAAATAATAAATATTCAAATACATGTTTAACCTGTCTTCGCTATGTTTTATATTTGGAACAAAGGCCGGTAAGAGGTTGATTAATTGAACAATAGGTAAACATTTTATTTTTAACAATAAAAACGTTTTTTTTTTTCAATTTTCCATCTTCCTCCTTGAGCATTGATCCTAGAAAAAAGTGTATAAGACCTTTTTTATAGAGAATTTTATATAGAATAATTTAGTATATGAACACTATTTCGCTATAGGCAATATTTTTCGAGTTATCAAAAAAAAAACTGAAAAAGGGACCTTCAGAGACCCCCCGCACCATTAGCTTCACCCCCACCCCTCAGTACTTTAAGTATGTTATTAAGGACACCTTTCCGTACAAGTGTGCCAAAATTGGCTTCTACATGAATTATTTCCGCTATTTGGTATTTTTCGGTCTTTGCCTGAACTAATTTTGTATGTTGTTAGCTTGTTACGGTTAATCCACTGTCAATCCTCATGCTCTATCAGTTTCCGCTCAATAAATATTGATATTTATAGATCGCATGTTATGGAGAAATACGAATAAATATATATTTAAAGAAACATTAATGTAATCAAGCATAAGCACCTCACCTGGTAATCTCTGGCTCAATTGGAAACACTCCCGTGTCGGTGCATCACCACAACTCCCTTCCATCTCCACTTGAAGAGGGTGAACAGAATGACCAGCTACACATAACAAATCATGGTTGATGGTGTCCAATTGGTGGCGTGTGTACGGCAAAAAGCCATGCTCAGATCACATACTTAAATTAAAAATTAACAGTTACTGGCTCTCCAATATTTCCTAAGACTGTGAAAAAATTAAAGAGAGATTAATCCTCTGTACTTGTATCGTACTAACGCTTGTACAGAAACCGATCCAAAAAGGACGTCTAAGCTGGATCCGTTGACTGGTGCAGCAGATTAAAGCCTGAACTGTTTGAGAGTTTTGGAGAGCATGCAAAAGTCTTCCAAAAGTGATAGTTTTTGCCATTGATCTGTGCGTGGGATGATGCTGGAGAGCAGCTATTCAAATATCCGAAAACATATTTTTTTACTATTGGGCAGCCATAAGAGCAGTATTTAAGTAGGCTTTTCTCTAATTAATTATTAGTTCTAACAATTTTTCAACTTTGGTATGCATATTATAACCTCAATAAAACGTTATTACAGAACCTGATACTGAACAAGATCCTTTAGAAATACCGGATACAGAATCAGATAAAAACATAGAAACACAACCTGAGCCAGAAACTCCTCCCCCTATCCATGAAAATCGCTACCCTAATCCTTATGGGAAAAGTCATAAACAGTCTGGAACCAAACAAAGACAGCATGAAACAACTACCGAAGGTAAAATATTGTTCTGATTCCAGTTTCCACTCTCTGAAATCTTTGTTGTAATTATTTTATTGATTGGCAAGGTCCTAACCAAGAAAATTGAAGAAAACGTTCCAGTTAATTGAGACAATAAATTGAATAGTATATATTGGAATGATTTAAAGTGAAGTTGTGATAGTCGGGAAAATGGTCACGCTTTTTTCATGTGTTCAAGTGTTGGATGCATCCCGAATCGACGGCAAGTTCATTCAATACAATAGCATATTACCCAGTCGAATTGCCTGGAAATTTGTTATATAGTTTCCAATGTCTAGATCATCGAGATAATTAATCAATTATGCAACTAGTGCAAAAAGAAGTAGTACTATAGTCACTTTCTATACGAGTTGCATACAATATTGTTTCTACGTTCATGTAAAAACCAGAAAAATGTCTCAATTAACTTATTCCAGTTGAGAAATTAGTTCTCCATTGCTCTAGTGCAATGAAGATTTCATTGTATAGGAGATATTCATCAATAATTATTAACATCCTGAACGTACTTATACCCATACCAATACCACGGATTTTTTCACAATGTAACCATAGTGTTTGTAACATTCAACTAAGCTCGTTTCTTAGGTATTGGTGCAGGGTCTTTTCTACATTGGAAAACTGATTGAAGTTCCATGGAAACGGTACCAAAAGAATATAAAAAACAGACGGAACCTTCAAGATGACCACAATTGGTAGCATGTGAATAAAATAATTATCTCAAAAAATGTTTATTGAGCTTGAACACTTTTATTATACATGTTTCATTGATAATATTTCCAGCTTTTCCATAAATCATGAATCAATTGCTTATACAATTTCAGAGAGTTGGCAATGTTGAGGTAGTATTTTCAATGAGCTTTGATTCAACATTTATCTGAATCACTGTTGCTGATAATGTTCATTCGCATTTCATGATATTTTCAATATTTGAATGAAATATGCTTTATAAAGATAGACTTATGCTGTATTCATATATTTACGGTTTGGTTAACATTTCGTCTTGATTTGTTATTACAGAACCTGATACTGAACAAGATCCTCCAGAAATAACGGATACAGATTCGGAATTAGATAAAAAGTTAGAAATACAACCTGAACCAGAAACTCCTCCTCCTATCCATGAAAATCACTATCCTTATCCCAATGGCAAAACTCATAAGACACATAGAACCAAACATAGACATCACGAAACAACTACTCAAGGTAAAATATTGTTATTTCAATTTCAGTTAATACTTTCCACCCTCTGAAACTTATGTTGGAACTATTTTATCAATTAACATTGTCCCAACTAACACAATAAGAGAATATCTTCCGTATGTTCCTTTTGTCTTGTATTCAATATTCTTTTCGTAAATTTCGTTGAGAAATCATACCACAATATTTCCATATTTTTATTACCACTATGAAAAAATTTGACAACTAGAAACATTGATATAATTATATGAAAATATTGTGGTTTAGTTTTCAGTTTCCAAAAAAAATAAATAAAAAAACAATCGGAGAAAAAATGTTCAATGCGATATCCTTAAAGAAAATCATTTAAATAATATACATGGAAATCGTTGTTCACTTAATAATATTTTGAAGATGTGGAGCTAGTCTATCAAACTGAATTAATCAATAAAAGCTATCATATTTTATAGAAATATTCGTATGCTGAATGATTGAGTTATGAACTTATTGGAAACTCTCACAAAATGGAGAGAGCTAGACGACATTTTGAAAATTCAAATCAGTAGTATACTTTACTGTTTACTTTCGAAAGTAAGTTGAGAACATTTGGTACGTGTTGCACCTTTGCATTCATAAAAAAGTTTTTGGTCTTCAAATGTCATCAGAAAGTATAAATAATGAATCAGACAAAAGCCGAATAAATGGAATATAGATTGTGAATATGACTATGGAAATAGTTGAGTGTCGACTTGGTATCGAACTTCACAAAATTTACCTATTTAAGGAGCATTCAATGGAGATTCCTACTACATTCCTCCAAAACTTTTGCGTATATTTAACATATACCTCCATAGAATGAGGCTATTACACACATCCATATGTCAAGCCCGTTAACAGGATGATGAGACTAATAGAACATTCCCTTTTTGATTACTAGGCACGTACATCCGTCTTCGGCGGGTAATGCTGAGGGAAGTTCCTATTGGTGATATTATCAACTGTGTTAAAACCATAGGTTGGTTGACGTACTGAGAGGAGCTCACAGGAGAATGCACAAGTGGCCTAGTGAGGTCTATATGCTGTTGGGTTCCTTACACCTCCAACCTATGTGGGAAGGTTAAATCACTTGTTGAATATTAAAATCATCAGTTTTCAAATGTCATCAGAAAGTATAACTAATGAACCAGACAAAAGCCAGAATTAAAGTATAGATTGTCCCAGTATTGATCTTTGTTATAATATAAGTGAGCAAATAACTATACCCATGGAAATACTTGAATACAATCTACAAGATAGATAAATGAGAATGGTCATTTCTTGGGATCATGTACCTTATCAAGAAGCATAACGGAAACTTTTAACGCATTCTACCAAAAACTCTCATATCTATATTTGACATTATAAGTTCAATGCACTCACTCAAATGAGAGATGGGATGTTAGCAACCTGGTTTAGATAAAAACATCTCTTTCTCAACAATGTAAATGTTGAAGGCACTAGTTTTGGTATTTGGTGGTGAAAAGTTATTAAGTGATGATCTACATAGTTGGGGTATTTCCTGCATGGCAAAAATTGAGTTATTTAGTTTCAACACTGTCAGCTAAGAGCAAGTCTACAGTTTAACTGAAGTTTTTCAAACATCTGAAGCTATTTGAAATACTATTTGTATATTTCCATGACATATTCTAATATCTTCAACTACATAGTTCAAGCTCGAAATTTCCAACTTAGGGTCTGTTATACAATTTGAGCATAAACCTGGTATTCGCTATACCTTTAGTCACTATTGCGTCCTACTTCAGAAGTTCATCTATATTTCAAGTATTGAAGAGATAAGACCATACCAATCCTAAAGTTTTTGAACTTTGGTGAAGTATCTCTATTTCCAATTTAAAAAAATTCATCAAACAGAATAATTTTGAAGGAGATAATAAACTGGAGTTCCTCACGTGCTTTTGGTTGCAGAGACATTCCTTATTCTTCTCTAGTATCAGTAACTGAGTCAGTTTTTCACACTCGGAAATAACTATAATAATATGAAAGTTATATTTCTGCTTCAAAAATTAATGTCTCTACCATTAAGTTGAAAAGCACAACAATATCATTGATTATGACCGTTGACTTGCTAATTTATTAGAAGAAACCAATAAATTTGAGTGGTGATTAATTGAAATTTGTCAGAGTTTCCCGCTTTTTGAAACGTCAAACGTCGAAATGCTGGATAATCGGAACCAGTAGCATGATATTTTCGGAATAAACTTTTATACTGGAATAGATTTGGCCCTTCAAGTACTGAAACTCTATAAACCCCTTACTTTTGGCAAAAATTGATAAAACGTTTTTTTCCTTGGATTTGATAAAACAAGATAAGAGAATATCTTCTGTAAGATCCTTGTGGCATTACTTAAAAACCGTTCCTGGAACGTGCACTTCACTGGATTCCATTTCTAGTAGACTATCATATCGTTAGAATGTCATAAAATAAAATATTTTATTTCATATTTTACCAGAGGTGTGATCTACTATGAATGGACCTTAATAAAATTTGACAACAAAGTTTTGTAGTCTTAAACTCCAAAATATTATTGATTGTCTAGTTGTCATATTTTTTCGTTGTATCAGATAGGGACCAAAAATTATTTTATTAATTTTATTACTGGTTAATCTTAACAACGGTAGCTGGAACGCTACCGAAACGTCGGAATAAAGAATAAAAAACATTATTGTGGTTTGATTCCCAGAAGAATAAGAGAAAAAAGATAAAAGAATGAGGATAATATTGATATATTCATCAACACATGTTTTTGTAGTGACGCGTCACTGTAACAAAGAAACGACTCCAAGTTACTTTGTAAAGTAACTATTATACCGTTACTACCGTGCTACTACCGTGCCTACTCGTTACTACCGTGACTACTTGTTCGTTTCAAATCATAAATTAACGTTTTTGTTCCGTTAATACTTGTGCTATACTACAACGAATAATAATATTCACATTTCATCCGTTAATTATAATTGCTCAACTGAGTTCAGAGGGTTGAAAATATTGTAGAATCATTTTCGAATGAGCTTTTTCTCAATTTATAATTTTTTTTTGTTGATGTTGAATTTGGTTCGCATTTATTAATAACTCTCATTGGATAGTCAGGAGCAATTGTTAAAACACAACCTTTTATACTAGTAGTCCAATGCTTGACTACAAATTATCTCAGTGACATGGTAAATATATTATGTAATTATATTATTCGTCGAATTTTTTCCACAACAATTTCTTTAGTATAAATCGGACGAAATTAGGACAAAAAACAACCTTTCACCTACCAAGCAGATAGCTCAGTATTAAGTGACTGGTACTTTGGAAGTTGTGAGCTAGATTTCCAGTAGGTACTAACAGTTTTTTCCACTGCAATATGCTCATGCTGGATTGGATACCTACCCTTTCAATTACACACATCCATCTGGCATGATATTGTGATTTTTCGTTGATTTTTGATTTTAATTCACTGTTTTCCCAAGTGGAAGCCTAATATTTTAAGAAAACTACTGTCAGATCATAAAAGACTAATTTCTGAAATACTACATACATATAAATATAACGAATATTAGCAGAGTAGCATGGTGTTGAAACTCAGATTACTTTGAATTTGGGTCGTTTTTTGACAAATTTACTGAATATTTGACAAAACGACTAGCGTCACAGTTATAACTTATTGAGTGAAGAGGAGTTCTAAGTACATAAGACACTACTTAGAACCAATGGTTTAATCCATTAAACAATAAATAATGTTAGGTTAGATCATTGATGCCTCTGAGATATTGGACTATCACTGAATACCTTCAAAAACGTTAGTCTCGTGGTTCGCAAATTTATATTGGGAAGAATATAATATATCAGGAGTTCCCTGTATTAAAATGAACATCGGGTTGATACAGTTGATTTACATAAACTACTCAGTGATTTCAAGAATAATTATCGAATAGTCATGCACATCACTATGCACTTTATTTTGTTATCATAAAGTCCTAAAATTTGAATTACTATTTATATTCATAGCTTTCTCATGACACAGTTTTCTAGTTGCTTTTGTAACGTAAACATATTGATTTTTCATTATCAAACCAACATAATAAAGTATACTTGTGATATAGAACGGTTTCTTCGAACCACATCAAACTATTCAGCTAAGATTTCAGATTCTACGAAACTAAGTGTAGTTTATTCAAACGTCGAACTCAATTTTGTCAATAAACGCATATTCCGTGATTTGCCTAAATTTGATTATGTATTCTTCTCGCGTAAAACTTCCTCTTTCGGAGTCTAGAATAGGCAGATATATTTTTGGTGTTGCCAAGTAAGATCTGTCATTTCCACTCTATTTAGCATGCACTGACATGTTTTGAGGATTGAGATAATTTTTATCTAATATCAAACTAATTATAAAACATTAACAATGTGCGCTAACTTATATTACATTTACCTATAATATTGAGTTATCTTTGAGTATCAATTTAACAAGCAATAATGGGAGTTTGCAGCTAGTCATAGATCAATTTCATTAGAACGGATCCGATACCTACTGAAAACTATGATGCTGATAACACTTAAATCTAGGATTTGTGCCGATATTGACCAAATTTGTGCCGATATTGACCAAACCAAACAACAATCGACTGTATTCGTTTTTTGAAGCTGATCTTCAACATAACAGTCCACATAACCATCCAATTCTGAAAAGCAAGACCATTGGAGCGATGTAAAACGGCTTTTTGTGGATGATTTGCATTACAATAATTATGTGCCAGAATAATGGAGAATAG
>CAJUYG010002265.1:17003-34770 GCA_910591675.1 Galerucella calmariensis | reverse complement strand
GGATGATTTGCATTACAATAATTATGTGCCAGAATAATGGAGAATAGTCGCAAAGGAAGCATTATTCTCCAACTAAGCAGAATTGTTGAAGTGACATATCCTGATTTTTTAAAAATTCGTAATGAAACTTGAAATCCGTCTAGTTCCGTATGAAAAAGCCTTCAATAACACTGCAGCCAGCTGGAACTCAACGTATTTTTGCTCGAACTTCTGTCCTTCACACCAGTGTGTACGAATTATTTGCTCGGTAAATTCTTCGTCACCTTGCAGTTGTTTTCAACGTTCAAATTATTCGCACACGTGAACTAGTCCGGAATATCTTCCACTGTCACCGCTATAGACTCGTAATATGCACAGATTTACCTTTATTGAACCAGCTAGGAGTCTTGTTACACTTTTCAGGTGTTTCCTGCGGCTCCACCGCAAGATCCAGGCTTTATTTTCTCGTGAAGGTAATTTTCATGACGCTACCTCATCCAACTGTTCGTCGATCCTCGTACTAGCTGTATGTCCTTTACAGCTTTCTTGAAAAATAATCAGTTTTTTCATTGTAATAGATACCCCGGTTACTTGGTTCCCTGGTCAGATCGCTATTATATTTGCCTTACGTCTTCAGTTTTTCTATGCAATCTTAAATCATAGTCATCATCAAAGATATTCCATCACTCTCCTCTCTCAATCATGTCCAGCTAATGTACATGCAGCCTTGAACATTTATTTTTTATGCGATGGTAGGAACAAGTTTTTGTTACGAGGTAATAAACGTTTTATTTATCAAGGCCGGCTTCATAATAGTGAAGTCGACTCAATGAAAAAAAGGCTTTTAGCCAAAGTGCCCTTTCCAACTGTAGTGAAGTTTCATGAATATTTTTCGAAGTCGTCTCCATTTAAAGTGCTCTTTATCATTTCACTTTTTGTTTTTTATTGTACTGTATAGGTACCTGAGATTTGGCGATTTCTTCCTTTTGCTCTTATTTCCATCAATTGTGTTGAATTTCAGAGTGATGAAAACTAGTATGGTTTGGAGCTTTACAGGAATTTACATGTAAAATGTTGTGCGAACCACTGGTGATGAAAAAAAAAAATTCAATTTTAATTTCATCGAATAACTCAGGAAGGAAATTAGTGGAAAACGAAAAATGCATTATTGGATGCATAGAAACTTGCTCCATTGGCTGTATTACTCTACCCCTTCATAATCACAGGAGTTACTTGAGTACCGACGTAGGTTCATTTCGAAATAATTTTGTTTAGATTGTGCCAGGTCAATTTGTTATGTTGCATATTGTTTGAGTTTAAGGACCATTATGAAGTAGACTTCATCGCCATGGGTCGACTTTACTCTGATTTGACCATTATGAAACCCAATTATGAGGGATGCTTTTCGGTTTAAACTGTCATTTGAAAATTATCATGGAACCGTCTCTCAACTACCATAACAATAATCCATTCAAGTTACTTTTCTGCCAGACTGCTTATCAATATTTTGAAAACTATTAGATTGGAAAGGATCAGAAGTCACACATTTTTTTCATGATAATATGTCTTAAATTTCGAAGAGTTTTGGGTTCCAAAATTGGTTATTTTATTCAGCTTACATATTTTAACCCTTCTTCCATTGACCACCTGCTAAAAAGACTGAGAAATCTTCAGGAACTCACAAAAATGTCAACCAATCATAAATCTGTGTCTGACTTCATACACGCCAAAAAATAAACAATATCTAAATTTGAACAAAGATTTCAAGTCATTCGTTTTATTCCAATCAATACTGACTCTTCCTCATCTTCAAATTCCAATTTTCAATTGATATGGGTTCATTGCAATGGAAATGAATATTGTCAGATACGGAATATAACGACTATTGAAACATCTCCCAATCTACTAAAATGGAAGAGACTATTAAATCAATACTAGTTTCTATAAAAGAAATATGAGAGACGTGAAATGAATCATTATGTACGGTGGTTACTAAATTCGTAACTGTCTTGATGCCACTGAAAAGTCTTAAGCTATTTATAGCTACATTGGATGACCAATGGTCACCCGAAATAACGTTTCCAAGTTTAACTATAGGGCATAAGCTAGGTATAAAATTCATTATTTCCTCTTCCTGATTCAAATATCGATTGATTGTATACATTTATTTGATTTAGACAAATTGTGGTCAATGCGGTTGTATTTTAACATTTGCTCCATTTAATAAAGGATATATATTTATTTATCTCTTTCAATTACAGACACTGACACAACTGAAAGTTCTGAAACAAGTACTATTGATAACTCAAACACACACTCTCACTCTGGACGTACACATAATAATGATGTTACTGAAGGTAAATAAAAAGGATACGTTTTTAAGAGAAGTAGAAAAGAAGTCGTTGCTTAAATAATACACTTGACACCATATTTTTTCAAATTTTCCATACAACTCAGGGGTTCACTACTGAAGGTATTTTTTTGTGAATCAAATATTCAGTTGATCAATTTAATTTCATTGAGATTCCTTTTTTATTTTACATCATGGTGTCTAGTGCATTATTCTTGAATTATTACACCTGTCTTAAAATTTGCTTGGCACGAAAATATTTTATTACTTGTTGGCACTCGTAACAAGAAAAAATTGTAGATGCATTTGATTCCGTTTGGTGTTAATATATTCAGAGAAAATATTATTAGGGCTATAAGAAACATTTGACAAAATGCGGGATGGTAGGGTTATTTTGTTGAATGTATTGTTCTATGAAAATTTCATTTGTCTCCTCAACCTTCGATATATCCTTCAGCCACGTTTGATGACTTCCATCCGCCATGCCCCTTCAAACTAGTTATGTCGGCACCAGAGTCAATCAATATTGTTGCAGATGACCAACGAAAGCAGTGACAGTGTATTCAGTCAGACTCACTAAGTAGCAACTATTCCAGGCATTTTTCTGAATTGATGAATCCATACTACTTGTCTACAACCTTTTCCGCTACTGGTCTTAACGAAAGACATAAAACCTGTATCCCGGATACCATTAAGAATGAAGAGTTGCCTTGTCTCTATACAGAGAAACTGTGGTTACAATAGATAACGAAGTGTCTCTATTGCCAGCACCCTGAGGGGCGGTTTTGAAGAATTATGGTTGCTGTTTTCTCCGTTTATGAGGTAGGTGTTTGCCTTCCAGAGCATTTTGGGTGATAGGTGGCCCGGTCGCCACCAAAGCTCCTGCAACAAGTCTTTTTTTGTACTGTCGCATTTGTCATACCCCTGTCCGTGACTACCACAGTTTTGGAAAGTGTAAAGTTTGGATTTACACTCAGTGACGGAGTGGCGAATGAAATATTTTGGTACCGGAAGAAGTAGGTTGGCGTTTCAAATTCCACACCAACAGTTTGGTTAATAATGGAAAATCCCTTTGGAAATTGCCTGGTAGAGATTAGGTTATTGCTCTGATAAGGGAGTCTGGGAAATTTGAATCTCCAGAGACAATAAAATTATGAAATGGATTTGAACGTCTATAAGAGGGCCGCAAATTTGGTCTCTGTGCATATTCATGTCAACGCTAGAGAATTCGAATGCGAGATTTGGGGTATGTGTCTTGGTTAGATTGTGAGCAGAAGACTGCTGGTGTAGTGGGATGCATATCACTTTGTGATCTCCGGTGGCATTCTGTAGTTTGGATTGGTGTTTCTTCAGCCTCTTCAGGAGGCAGAAAGTTTTTCTGAAAGCATAATTTGGATTGGAGGTTACGTAAGTATGATATTGAATTCGGAGTTTGCAGTTTTTATTCCAATGTAACCTCTATGTGAATTATTTGAAGTTACGAAATCTCTTTATTGCAATAACATGGATGTAAGTTTTCTTGGGATCTCTTAACAGACGTTTCTCAGTAATCCACATTTATAGTTCTCATATAAACCTATAACAAAGATGCGAATCGAAAATTCAAAGAGCTTTTATAGGACATAAAATATTTTCTATAAAGTTGCTCGCTGAAATACATAAACGTGAACATTTAATATTTTGCAGGGGCATCGTCAGCAAAATGAAATACCTGATATATTTCAGAATGTTAGTGGAACGAATGGGTTTTATTTTTGAGCTAAGATATTATTAAAAAGTCACGTTTATGCCTGAGGATGGCTAGTGGCCAGATAATTGAATCTTGGAGTTACTAAATTCAAATTTGTGATAATATTATGGAACACAATAATTTGTCTATATGTTAAGTCTACAGGAAATTGGAAAAGTATGTAATTACAACTTATTTGTTTGTACTATAACATACAACAACGATATTGGAATACGACGAACAGACAGACAGTGCTGTATTGCCTTCCAAACTTTTACTTGGTCAACAGAGTAACAAGAGCAATGAAACATCTGACGAACTTGCAAAAAGAGTTACACTGCCTGAAACTACCAAAAACCAAAAATATCCCAAGACGAATGCATGGAAACAGAAATGAGAGATCCATGCTTATACCAATTAGAAATAATCCGATGATTATTACAGATTTAATAATTGTTCATGTACCAGCTGGAGAACACCAGAACAAATGCAATAAACACCCAGCAAGTGGGTTATGAGGAGAGGGGAGAAAGACAATGGAAACTATACTTTGTGAATGCGGGGGACTTGATAGGAAAAGACAATTATTATTTCTGGGTATAAGAAGGCAGAAATACAATCGGCTGCAGTTTAATGGGATATTTTGTCGGACGTGCCTGAGAAAATGGAATATATAATCATCGATAGTTAACGTCTGTAATAACTCCATGAAATGTTTGCTAAAAATGTAAAATATTCAACATACAATGAATATGTTAGTTTAAAATGGAATTCAAACTGGCAACTTGTAATGAAGTATTTGGGTGGTTTATGAAATAATCTACCCTTGGCAGCCATTTGTAATTTATATTTGTCCATTATTGATCAAAATATATTTCGTTATCACCATACTTGGGTTATGATAAGATCTTATGATTTGGGACTACGTATTATGAGAGCGTTAATATAGTTATTAGGGTATAATGAAGTTTTATGTCTCGAGGCGCCGTAGGATCTATATAATGTTTATCGGCTATAAAGAGACGTATACGTCAAAGATATTTGGTAATAATTATTGTTATGCAATGACGTTATCGTGCATGATATTCTTTTGGATATATCTATTGGAGTTCGCAATATTAATTGGGAAGCACATTTTGACAGATTTCAAGGAAACTGGTAATAATTCACTGAGGAGTTTTAAAACTAGTATTGTATATTATACAGCGTTGCTGAAAAGGGATTATCTTTCGAAACGGGTGAGGGGTAGGTTACGAAATTCTGGGATAGCATATGAGGACTATTATATTTGGTGTACTATAAGAAAAGATCGCCTTTGGAGAACGGCTTACATGTTCTGATTCAAACGTCTTATGGGCAACCTGAGGCTGAGAAAAAGTTGAGTGGTGAAAAAAGAGAAATATTTGACTACCTTTTATTATTTTTTCGCTCATCACGATTGAACAGAACAAGGAACGTTAAGATAGGAGATTTCAAAAAAGCGATCTCACTTTGGAAAAATGTGATTCTTCTCAACAACCTATAACTCCACTCTGTAAACACTCACTATTCAACGTAATCAGAAAACCAGTTGATTGAAATGAAGAATCGATGTGCTCAACACTTTCCTAATATTTAATTAATCTTGTTAATTGACGGGATGGACTGTTTAAGTGGTTGACTTTGTCTAATTTTTTTTATGTTCCCATGTCCACTACTGATACATATTATCTCTGAATATCCACTTGAGTCCGTGTGTACCTATTATTCCTTGTTGCTTAAGCTAAATCAGCGCTACAAGCAGTAGACATTACTTATTTCTTTATTAATTTCGAGTAGTATTTTCACCGCATCAGAATCCATTTTTATTATGTGTTCATATTAGAATATTTGATTTTTATATTTCCATGAAATGATTTTTTATAATGATTGTATCGTGAAGATACTGCAGTTCAGAGTGTGAGGTAGGTGGAATATCAAAATATATTCATTAAATATCAACAGTGTAATGTAGTCTATTCATTAACCTTTCATTTATACAGAAAACATGGTGATCAACCTATAATACGGAGTCTTTAAATTCATGAGACAGTCGTAGACAGACAATCAAGTTTTATATTTTAAAGCTATTTTCCCGATATACTGGGTGTTCCATGGACTTAAAGCACATCAAAGTTTTTTATTTTTGATATACAAAGTTAGTTTAAATTATGGAAACATCTGAATATCTCACAAACGGAAAAGTATGCAAGGTTGCCACAGGAGCATATTTTCATTATACAACAAAATTTACATGGTTACGTGGTCTGAAAAAGCGTAGTGAAAACATTGAAACGTGAACTTTGCGTTCAGACTTTCAGCTTTTATATTTATCATTGAATTTCTTCAGGATTTTGTATTAAAGTATCTTTCCGCGAAATTTGAAATTTTGAATTGTCTTCAAATAAGAATGAGAAAGGTTCCGGCAGGTCTTCTCTCATCGTCTGTCGACAAAGGAACACAGTTTCCTGGAACACAGTTCTTGGGATACAATCTCTTGGAGAACCTAACAAGTTCCTGAGATACAATTTACTGTATCAAACAAACAGTTTATGGAATACATAATACAGTTTCCTGAAATAAAAGTTTCCTGGGATACAGGTTCCTTTGGAGTAACAAGCTTCCTGAATACAGTTTCCTTCATACAGTTCCATGGAGTAAACAGTCCATATTATGAATACATCAGTAGTACCTACATCAATAGTTACAGTACAACTTTATTTTCACAAACAAAAGTTCTAGTGAGCTAAGTATTTTTTTTTAATGTTATCTACCCATCTTTTTTGTAATATCAATATAGAAATTATATACACTTTTTTATCTTGATAGTTTTATTTATTATACAGAAACTTTAAGCTCTTTTTTTTAAACAGATTAAAAGTTAGCTGACTTTTGATTTTCTTTCTAATTTTCTTTTAGGAAAAAAAATTTGTGGCGTCCCAAAATAGCTTTTTCTGTTTTTCTAGTTTTGCAAATATTAATTTGTTTTTCTTAAGATTTATAAGGTAACAAAGCCCTACAAACTGGCTTAGTTTACCTCCAAATTTAATTGGTTAGTTAGGCAAGAACCTGCAATAATTACCATCATTTTTTTCAACGACATTCAATCTCATTATTTGTTCCATTGACGTTCAACGTAAATCATTAATTTGGTTTCAACATCGACTGAATTTTCAAATGAAACACCCAGTATAATATATCATTTTAAGAATTCTTCCGATTTCTGGATTAACTTTGATATGAAGTACCCTTTGCGCAAATTCTATGCTTATGCTGATATCGCCACTTAAATTATTGCATTACATGTAGGTATAGATAAAACTTATAGTACATATAAATATCTTACGCACGGAAATCAACAAATAATGGAAATAGTTTCTTATGCTGCAGGGTTGCCACAAAAATTTAAATCAATTATATAATAAGGTTTTATAAGTCGTACATCAGGGAACTACAAAAAATCATGAAATAAAACAATTTAATTTGTTAAAATCTACATTATCTTGAACTTAAAGTTGTGACACGTTTCGCTTACACGGTATCTTTCTCAAACAAGGTATAATGGAAAATTTTTAATTTATACAGCAAAAAGTGTCTAGATATGGGATTAACTAAAGTATTGAACAAGTTTACCTGCAAATTCATTCGCAACAATCTCACCGGAACTTTTCTAGGTGAAAAGGTTCAATAAGGGAGAATTGTTGATATCTATTTGGTCGTTGAGAAGATTATCTGAATATTTATTTTTATTTATCTCAAGCGCTTCTGAAAGATTTGATTTGAGGGATTTTGGTTTTATAATCAAAATTTCAAAATTTGAATCGAATGTGTGTTGGTTTTCTAATAAATGATTTGAGAAGTTGGAATCTAATTTTTGGTTGTCAAGGATACGTTTGTGCTGAATTCTAGTTTCAAAATTTCCAAAAGTTTTACCTATATAAATTCCATCACAGTTATCATTACCACATTTTAATTCATGAACTCCTGATTTGTCTAGCTTTGAAGATTTAGATTTGTTGTTTTAAATGAATTTGAATAGATTTTTATCGGTTTTGAAGCAAATATTCGAGTCTGAAGTTTCTAAAAATGATGACTGCTATTTTTTTCATTATATTCAGGTCTTTGTTGTAATTGTCAATATTCAATGGAACTGTTAAAAGTCTATGTATCATATCTACTATTGAAATGTGCTATTTATGACTGAATAGGTGGACCGAACTATTATAAATTGCAATGTTCAATTTCTACAAAAAACTTTAGTCATTGTAAGCGGTTTTGTCACATATACCGAAAAATGCAGAGTTGTTTAATTTCAATGATATGACATGGCAACATCACTGTGGATTCAAGTGAAATGAATGAATAAACTTTGACATTGTTTATGCTGGCATATGCCCACTTTTCTGGTATATTCATCCAAAAATATTCTCATGATTGACCGACGCAAATAGGTTCAAGAAATGGAGAAAAATGTAAACTTTCCGCTCTACTGTTTAACTCTGTATCAAATCAAATTTCCTCTGGAGAATTGTTTCCGAAATACGATGAAAGTATCATAACCTGGACTAGAATAGAATATAACGTACAAGAATAAATGGTAAATAATACTTTCCAAAACGAATGCTGCTTTACCAATTCTGACATCTCCTTGCGAAAATGGGACACGAACAAAAAATATTCTTCGTGATACTCTGCGTCTTGGGACTCACAGCTCTCGCTAAGCCAATGATCTTGGCTTCGAAATTTTTGATTTACATACAAGACGCGTATATCTTACGTTATGTTTTCCGTCTCGGAGTATTACGAATGAACATATGAATGTATTTGTAAATGTGATAAAAATTCTGTTTTAAGCTTATCGATGTTGATACATTATACCATTTGTTTGTTTGTAATCTGTAACTTAATCAATGAAACATCAGACGAATGGATAAACAATAAAATATTTGAGATTTATTTGACTGATATTGGGTCCCAGAGCACAAGGGCATTGTGAGTAATGAAGGTCTGGAACCGCATTCACTAGTCATTTGGAATATCAAAAACTGCTTTACTTGGCTATACATCTCGGTGAATTCAAACTAAACATCGTACTGGAGCACGTGCCCAAGCAGAAACATCATATTCCTGATCTCTTCCTGTATACGGTACAGCCAAGCGCACAAAAAGCACTATGACAAAGGTGCCGAAGTCTTGAAGCCTCTGACTGTTTGTGCCGAACCAATCAAACAAATACATCAAGTTGGGTAACATACATCATTATGCCGATGATACACAACTTTATAGCTCGTTTAAATACCATGAGGCAAGTCTCGCCGAATCCGATATAAATAGGAATCTTCAAGTACTGTTTGACGTGTCTTGTGCCCCCAACTTGAAACCTAATCCGAAAAAATCTCAAGTAATGCTTTTTGGTCCTAAAGATAAAAGAACTGAAGTGACTGCCTCTTTCTCTACGAATCAATGATGACATTATTCCATTCGTGAAAGAAGATAAAAATTTGGGTCTCTGGTTAGACACTGATTTGAGGTATTGCAAACATATCAGCCATCTATGCAAAACTTCCTTCAATGTTTTGAGACAACTCTACCCTAATAGGGACTAATTATCGAGAAATATGAAGTTAAGTCTTTGCGAATCCCTCATCTTCTCTAGATTGTCTTATTGTGACAGTATTTATGGGCCTGCCATCCTACAAACTGATGCTTTGCGACTGCAAAAAATTCAAAACAACTGCATTCGATTTTCTTATGGTATCCGCAAGTATGATCACATCAGTGGGTCCTTTAAGGATTCGGGATGGCTGAAATAAAATTATTTGAGAGAAATGCACTCGCTCACCCTCACTCATAAAATTTTAATAACTGGTAATCCGCCTTATCTACGGAAGAAACTAGTTCTGCTATCGCAAAAAAAATCCTCACGGAATAAACACACACTACTAATTCCAAGGCATACTAAGACAATCCTTACACGAAGCTTCTCCTATAATGCTGCGAAACTATATAATTCCATCCCTGTGGAGTTCAAGGAACTTACCCTGAAGAATTTCAAAAAACATTTAAAGGATCTGCTTTTGGAAAGGCAACAGTGACAACGTACCACAACCCGATTTTGCCATTTGTTTCTTCTTTGGTTATGATATATATATTAATGTGTTTGGTGAGTTATAATATTATGTGTATATTTTACCGGTTAGGTTTAAAAGCAGCTCCTTACAGCTGAACCTCGCCTTTTAATTATCAGTATTTCGCTTATTTTATTTTATTATGTAAGTAAATAATGAATAAAGACATATTATTATTATTATTATCAATGGACTTATATTTCAAGGATATTGGAAAAGTTACATGGAAAGATAAATATTGTCCAATGACTATTATATTCCCTAGTCGCTGATTTTAATCTATTCATTTATTTATTGGGGATCTGCTCAACAGCCCAGGCAATTAAAGTTAATCTTTATACCATGGTTAGCTAATTTTTTTAATGATAAACCTTGTTCACTTCAGAGTTTATTGTTTTTTAGGTGTCTTATGGTTTAACAAAAAAGTGGCTACATTGGATCTAGCAGCCAGTTTAGTTTGTACACTTCATCGATTCCATCCTCACTTTTGTAACTTTGTTTAGCTTGAGCCAGGCAATTTTGAAAAGTTACCGTCGAAGACTATTTAGAGAAAGGGATAGAGAAAGGAAGAAATGAGCTTGTTTTGAAAAATTTCACAATTTTATGGACAAGGCGACATAATTTGAAAATTTGAAATTATCAACAGGATTCAAAAAAAAATTGAACTGTTGTTATACTAACAATGCAAAACATAACATAATATAGAAATTTAATAAATTCTGATAAAATATTATAATATCGTACACCATACCAAATAATGAATTATGCCAATGTAACTCAAAAATCTAGGGAAGATTGTGAAATTATGCCACTGAATAATAAAGTCTTTGAAGCAAAAAGGCCCTTTTTAAACTCTGAAACGTATTGAATGTATTCTCCACTTTCAATTTTCAGTTTTCAACAATGCCGTACAATACAAAATCACATTTGAACCATGCCTTAGCTTGAAATTGGTCTAATAGAAGTAGGCTTAACAGGTCATCGAACCTTTCATTCATCGATGACTTATAGCGATTCGGCTATTATTTGAAAAGTTTCCATACCTCACTCTACCTTGTTCAATATCGTATTTCAAGAATAACTCAATTTGCAATGATTATTTTGAAATAATCGTGTCACTAATACTCATTAAAAGGCTTGGGTACCTTCATCGTCATGTTATTTTTAGCTTGAAGCGTTGAGTGAAAAGTTATACTTCACTCAACACTTGAAGTTAGCTCTCACTTAATTTCCACCACCTCTTGGTGAATATTAACTTCGAATAGAAGAAGTCCAACTGACAATTAGAGAACAACTATCAATTCGCAAAACGGTGGATTTAACAGGTAGCAGTAAGTTCGGCCATATAAAATCATAAAAACATGATCGGTATTGAAGGAAATATTAAATTGTGATGTGGAAATAAGTTCTTTTCTGATAAATAATGGAAAATTTAGAAACAAAATTACTCACACGTATGTGATAATTTCCTCATAACTGTAGTTTATCCCACACTAGAAATATTTAAACTATTCATATTCCCTGTTTTGGCATTCTGCACGGAAACTTCTCCCAGTCAATAAGTGCCGAAATAATTGATTCACATAAAAGATACGTATTCGTACAGCTGCGCCGTCATTGAGGAAGAACATTTTTTGAGATTCTTATATTTTTCCTTTTTATAATATCTTCCAAGCTTCAAAATATATTATTCCATGTATTTTATGAAGCAGAATATTTAACTAAATTTTTGTCTAGGAAGTAATAAAGTAAGTACCTAATACTTCATTAGTCCTAATTCACACACTTAACATTATTATATATTCTAATTATTTACTTTTGTATCACTACTATAAAAACGTCCTTGTAACAATGTACAAAAGTAGATTAATACCACTGAACGTGACAACGTATTGGATGTGATTAAGTTATAATATATACGTGAAATTACTTCTTATCTTAGATGAGAGTAGTTGTCAATAGAGCAGTTACAATGAAAACGGATTGAGAAGTTATAAACAAGGCACCTTTTTTAAATTGAACTGGACCAGATTTGTGGAAAACTGAGCACACATGAATATGACGTAGAAGAAAATATAGCACCAAGGAATATTTATAGATTGATTCACTCACCATTTTATACTTCCTCAACCCGAACAATAGAGGAACAGGCCCTCTAGTGCAACACCAATCTGGATTTTATGAATGGGAAAAATGGGAGGCAAGCAATCTAACACTTGCAGCAATGAAAATCTTCTTAAGCAGACAAGTGGCAAGTAATAACATCCTACCTACTGTGTTATGACTCTGGCCTGTTTTTCTGGTAGGAAATGCTATAAAAGACAAACTCTGATGCAATGTAGGTTTCATTGGACCTGAACCAGCTATGAGCATCCCATTGAGCCAAACAAACATCAAATACCTCGACCATGAGAACAATTTAGGACTTTTTGCATAGTTCATCAGGATTGGTTTATCCAAAGATGTTTATAACATATATCAAAGAATGTTTTCTAACAAGTGTACTATTATAAAGCAGACATGACCTACACCTCTCAACAGGCCTCTGCCATCTCTTTACATTCATTTTACTAAAAATAGTAGTAGTGGTAAAATAGCACTGCTAAATGAAAAAAATAACTGATTTGAAAATTGAAAATCCTGCGTCCTAAGGAATCAAAGAACGTGAAACTTGATGTTGTATGGAGTGTTGAAAATAAATCTCGTAATACTTCACTCCAATTTGCAGCAGACACAGCTTTTCTCAACAACAACTTATCTCAACAGTCGGTATAATGTATTCCGGAAGACGAAAAGTACAATCCATACAAAATTTATTTACATCCAGAACTCAACTATGATGATCCCGATCGCCGTATGCAGCTTTGTGACATTTTGCCTGAGTTATGTAACCACAATCTACGTATTATTGAACATATCATGTACTCTAATGACGCTACATTTTGCCTAGATTGCTCAGTCCATTGTCAAAATTGCAGATACTGGAGGAATGATAATTCTCACTGGATGACTAAAGAAAGGTCATACTTAACTCAATCAGAAAATGAACGTTTGGGGGCGTTTGGTTCTTATTTTCTAGTAAGAAACTTACAACTGGGGAAGGTTATCTACGCAATTGCTGCGAGCAAAAGTTATACCAGTCCTTGCCAATATGTTTCCAAACGACATCAATCCCAACTTACTAGATGATAGTATCTGATCACAAGATAATGCATCCCCGCATTAAGAACCTACATGATGTTCGCTAGTTTTCAAACATGTGTAATCCTGGGTGGAGGATTGACAGACAAGGACCAATAGAGTTGCCTAGAGGATTGCCAATTCTTAAATCAATTTTAACTGTGAGTACCTACTACAAATCAAAGGTTTATGTGGATGAACCAAAAAATCTGCTTATTGTCAAGAGACCGAGGTATAGCATTTTGAGCATTTAAATTAACCGGAAAAAGTAAGTATTGATTGATTTGATATTGTAGTGTAGTGTACCTTGCTAAGGAAGTTCTAAAGGAGACTGCATAGGAACAGCTTTGTTAAATAACAGGAAATTGCATAAGAGGGATAATCTGGAACTGGCTAGATAGGGAACACCAACTCAAATGGTTGTCTACACACCTCCATTCAAAGAGTTCCCTAAACAAGCTAGGCAAGAAGCTCTTAACCAAGCTATTGAAACTGGGTGAATGTGACTGGACACTGCACCCTGAGAAGACATCTACACAAAATGGGTGAAGTTAGTGAACCTATGCGCCGAAAATGAGGACTCTATGATAAAACACCTATTCACATACTCTGCTTCTGCGAGAACTCACAAGGACTCACATGGAAGCATTTTGGGGGAAAAATTATGAAATTAGAACACATACTTGAAATCCCTCCAGTCAAACTATAGTTTGGCAAGTTTATCTGTAGCTACGGGGCGTCGGTAAGAGGCGAGGAAAAACATGGCGTATATCTGTCAAACGTACAAATGGCGTACGGTACCTATTTTACGAAGTAAAACTGAAATTACAAAGGTAACTGACAATACGAATACCACTGGATAAATCAATATCAGTCAATTGACGAAGTGAGAGGGAAGAACATACGCACGCGCTTTCCAATAAGAAGTAACCTGGTCGATAAAAATCACCAATTATGTAATCGGAGGGTGTGGTCATTATGGTTTTCGTACAACGTTGCCAGAGCTTTAAGAATCCCATAACAAATTTGGAAAAGTGTTCACTTTTAATATTCATAAATTGGAAAATAATGTTAATAGAATAAATCCAAGGAAACAAGTACATTATAAAATTAACGTTTAATCATATTTTTAATATTGTTAATAATAAAAAGACCCATTTATAATTATTATCACTACATAATCAGTTCTTCTATTTTTTTATAGTTAAACGTGGCAATGTCGAACGTTTTCGACTGCATTCCTTTCACGGTTTCAGATAAACTTGCCAAAGTATAATGGCCTATATAGAGGACAAGAAGCTTCTGGATTAGAAGTGAAAAACATGGAAAATGGTACAAAGATTCAGTTCAATTGCCTGAGCTGTTGAGCACAACCCAATTGAATGAATGAATGGAATGAAGCATCAGTCTCTTGAGTTTAATACATCAAAAAGACCTTTTAAATGAAGAACAAGAACCATATTTCAATGTGAGAAAAAATAAACGATCACGTCACCGTGTCAAAACTAGCAGTCATTATTTTCGCATGAATAAAAAAAATGGGCAATCTAATCTAAAAATCTGCCTCACCTGAAATTAATTGTTCAATAATACATACTTAGGTGTTAAATAATGGATTAGTTCCATGATTCAGCCGCGCTCTGTATACAAGTTTTGTTTGTCAATAACAAAATGAAGAATTATTATCATTATTTTTCTTCGAATGGTAGGACTTGCTCAAAATACTGACACAATTTCCGATAACAGCTCGATTTTATCTGATTCACATGTATATTCTGTTGAAAAACTGATTCAACTATGAAACCCTTTGAAATGAAGCCGTTGTTCTTTGTCTACATTCCCGGTATATAACGTCGTTGGTAGTACACCAATAATTGAATTTTAATCTTCAAGACTGAACGTTCCTTAATACAGCAGTGGTGGAAATGTTCCCATTATGCACAACATAATATGTAGAGCTTAAATACGGATCTGTGCACGTGCACATGAAGGTCTACCGTCTAAATGCCATAGCGGATATCTCAGACATGGACTCGCATTGAGGTAGCTTTTATGTTCAAGTATTTGCTACATTACGGCATGTACTTACACAGAAAAGATATCTCTGACGACTAGACTAGACGAACCTTGCTTTCATGACATCAGATTCCTGGACCGTGAAAAATGGGGAATGTGGACCGAGGAACGAGTATGATACTTGAGCATTGTTAAAAACTGAATATTGTTCCATTAAGTATATTATTTTTTTGTCTTGTTGATGTTTTTTTGTTCTTCTTATATCTCCAGGATGTATTGTTATCTTTCACTAGAAATGTGTATGTACATGACCAAATATATAGTTTACATAATCCAGTTGAAATTATTGTTTGGCACACTTTCAGTAATTATAGTCAGTATTCTTTTTAAGTATACCGAGCGTATTTGTATAGTTTCATGTTTCAACCGTGGAAAAAATGTAAAAAATAATCAGACAATCATTTGGTGGAATAGTTTGTGTCTCAAAATATTGAAACATACAGGGTGGCCCGACGTATACGATTGAATTTATTACATTTAATAAAAAAAAAATTTAATAAAGAATATGTAGTATTTGCATCACATGAAGACGTATCAAAATAATGTTTAAAAAAATTTACTTAGTATGTGGAACTGGAATGAAATCGACAAAGAGAAAAGTGAGTAGGTACACGAACTATGAAGGTGAATAATACAGAAAAAGTGGAAAGACGAAAAAAGGATAGTATACTTATACTAGCTGTCCCGGCCACGCGTTGCTGTGGCTAACGTTTTTGCCATATTACTTTGTTGTAAACTACTTGAGGGGAGCGGTAGGAGAACATCAGACATGTGCAGCACCATGCATTTTTACATACATGTCATTTGTAAAAAACATGGGATTTGAAGGGGAAGGACTTTGAACACAATTGATCAAAATTTTCGTACAGTTGATGTGAAGCGAAAATCAATACAAAAGAATTGGATTTGAAACTTATTATTATTTTCATTCAAGTTTGTCACAAATGAGTATATTACAAAGTTTTTAGTGAATAACATGTGACAGTTAAACTTATAAATGAGGTAGGTAGGGCGGATGGTTTAAAGTCTTCTAACAATAATATTTTTTATTATTTCGAATTATAAATACTTTCAATTTCAATTCAATTTCTCACTAAAGGCGCGTTCTCACGGGTCAAGTTTAGTTGATCAACAAAAGTTGAATGAAAACTGTAATGATCTATCTTTCAAAAAAGTTGATCAACTTTATAATTGATCAAAAAAAGTTTGACCCAGTCAAATTTTTATCGTCCAAGTGATGTGTCATCACGAATTGTTTTCAAGTTGAAACTTGTCTTGAAACGTGTGAACTAGACAGTCAACATTTTTTGTTGAATGTGTAGTACTCTTGCAACTGGTCGTGGTGTGTGTGTTTGTCTTTTATTTGTGAAATAAAATTTTACTGAAAGTTTGAAAATACCAGAAGAATGATTCTCAAGTGGTCTGAAAATGTTATGATGAAATTTTTGGAATCATATCATAAGTATGATTGTTTCTGGAACCACCGAACGGATAAATATAGAAATAGAGAAGAAACGAGAAAATGCTTTGGGTTGTATTGTGGAGGAAATGAAAATTCCTGGTCTTACCGTTGCTGATTTGAAAAACAAAATCAAGATTATTAGAACCATGTATAAAAAAGAACATTCATTGATGTGTAAATCAATAAAAAGTGGAATGGGATCAGATGAATTGTACATAATACCAAAATTATTTTGGTATAAAAGAGCGGATATATTTATAAAAGGTGTTACAAATACAAGAGATACATCATCAAAGTGATTCAGTTTTTATTGAAATATGTGAACAACAATTAATTCAATTCGTGGTCAACTTTTGTTGATCAACTGAAGCTGGTCAACTAAACTTGACCTGTGAGAACGCGCCTTAAGCGGTGCACAATATTTTTGGTTAACCTATCTCACACAAATAGGTTCAGGGGTTTCCCTACACGTGAACATACAACATATAGCTGTCCATAAGAAAAACATGGATTTTCCAAATCTAAACCACAAATGGACATTGTTCGACTTTGAGACTTATTTATAGACATGGCAAAAGCTAAACGAAATGGAAACTGTAAGATTTTGAAGGGCAGTGCAATGAATAGCTATATATAATATTTAATAATACAGTGTGATCATTCGAATTCCGACACATTTTATGAGCCCATAACTTGGAAACCGATTAAGATATCGAGAGGCGGTTTTGACTGAACGGCTTCAGGAATTAAGAAATTTTTGTTCACGCAGTTGCCAATTTTGTATTTTTTCCCTAGACTCCAGGGAAAAATTTGGATTTTTTGGAGATCAATAACTTAGACATTTT
>CAJUYG010002265.1:0-12003 GCA_910591675.1 Galerucella calmariensis | reverse complement strand
TTACTAGAAAATAAGAACCAAACGCCCCCAAACGTTCATTTTCTGATGGAGTTAAGTATGACCTTTCTTTAGTCATCCAGTGAGAATTATCATTCCTCCAGTATCTGCAATTTTGACAATTGACTGAGCAATCTAGGCAAAATGTAGCGTCATTAGAATACATGATATGTTCAATAATACGTAGATTGTGGTTACATAACTCAGGCAAAATGTCACAAAGCTGCATACGGCGATCGGGATCATCATAGTTGAGTTGAGAAAATGAATTTTGTATGGATTGTACTTTTCGTCTTCCGGAATACGTTATACCGACTGTTGAGATAAGTTGTTGTTGAGATAAGCTGTGTCTGCTGCAAATTGGAGTGAAGTATTACGAGATTTATTTTCAACACTCCATACAACATCAAGTTTCACGTTCTTTGATTCCTTAGGACGCAGCCTCTAGAGGATTTTCAATTTTCAAATCAGTTATTTTTTTCATTTAGCAGTGCTATTTTACCACTACTACTATTTTTGGTAAAATGAATATAAAGAGATGGCAGAGGCCTGTTGAGAGGTGTAGGTCATGTCTGCTTTATAATAGTACACTTGTTAGAAAACATTCTTTGATATATTATGTTATAAACATCTTCGGATAAACCAATCCTGATGAACTATGCAAAAAGTCCTAAATTGTTCTCATAGTCAAGGTATTTGATGTTTGTTTGGCTCAATGGGATGCTTATAGCTGGTTCAGGTCCAATGAAACCTACATTGCATCAGAGTTTGTCTTTTATAGCATTTCCTACCAGAAAAATAGGCCAGAGTCATAACACAGTAGGTAGGATGTTATTACTTGCCACTTGTCTGCTTAAGAAGATTTTCATTGCTGCAAGTGTTAGATTGCTTGCCTCCCATTTTTCCCATTCATAAAATCCAGATTGGTGTTGCACTAGAGGGCCTGTTCCTCTATTGTTCGGGTTGAGGAAGTATAAAATGGTGAGTGAATCAATCTATAAATATTCCTTGGTGATATATTTTCTTCTACGTCATATTCATGTGTGCTCAGTTTTCCACAAATCTGGTCCAGTTCAATCTAAAAAAGGTGCCTTGTTTATAACTTCTCAATCCGTTTTCATAACTCAATCACATCAATACGTTGTCACGTTCAGTGGCGGCATTAATCTACTAATGTACATTGTTATATAAGGACGTTTTTATAGTAGTGATACAAAAGTAAATAATTAGAATATCTAATTATGTTAAGTGTGTGAATTAGGACTAATGAAGTATTAGGTACTTACTTTATTACTTCCTAGACAAAAATGTAATTAAATATTCTTCTTCATAAAATACATGGAATAATATATTTTGAAGCTTGGAAGATATTATAAAAAGGAAAAATATAAGAATCTCAAAAAAATGTTCTTCCTCAATGACGGCGCAGCTGTACGAATACGTATCTCTCTTATGTGAATCAATTCTTTCGGCACTTATTGACTGGGTAAAGTTTACGTGCAGAATGCCAAAACAGGGAATATGAATAGTTTAAATATTTCCAGTGTGGGATAAACTACAGTTATGAGGAAATTATCACATACGTGTGAGTAATTTTGTTTCTCAATTTTCCATTATTTATCAGAAAAGAACTTATTTCCACATCACAATTCAATATTTCCATCAATACCGATCATGTTTTTATGATTTTATATGGCCGAACTTACTGCTACCTGTTAAATCCACCGTTTCCCAAATTGATAGTTGTTCTCTAATTGTTAGTTGGACTTCTATTCGAAGTTAAGATTCACCAAGAGGTGGTGAAAATTAAGTGAGAGCTAACTTCAAGTGTTGAGTGAAGTATAACTTTTCACTCAACGCTTCAAGCTAAAAATAACATGACGATGAAGGTACCCAAGCCTGTTAATGAGTATTAGTGACACGATTATTTCAAAATAATCATTGCAAATTGAGTTATTCTTAAAATACGATATTGAACAAGGTAGAGTGAGGTATGGAAACTTTTCAAATAATAGCCGAATCGCTATAAGTCATCGATGAATGAAAGGTCTGATCACCTTTTAAACCTACTTCTATTAGACCGATTTCAAGCTAAGGCATGGTTCAAATGTGATTTTGTATTGTACGGCATTGTTGGAAACTGAAAATTAAAAGTGGAGAATACATTCAATACGTTGCAGAGTTTGAAAAGGGCCTTTCTGCTTCAAAGACTTTATTATTCAGTGGCATAATTTCACAATCTACCCTAGACTTTTGAGTTACATTGGCATAATTCATTATTTGGTATGGCGTACGATATTATAATATTGTATCAGAATTTATTAAATTTCTATATTTTGTTATGTTTTGCATTGTTAGTATAGTTACAGTTCAATTTTTTTTATATCCTGTTGATCATTTCAATCTATTTTCAAATTATGTCGCTTTTGTCCATGAATCTAAAATTTTTCAAGACAAATAAGCTTATTTCTCTCTTGAGAAAAGAAGTCCCATATAAAAGTTGTTGAGTTACATCTGAATTTTCTTAATATTCTATCAAAAGTTCAGTAGCGTGCAAATTTAAGGGGATAAAAAATATAATAGTTCTTTTTTAAATGGGACACCCTGTATATTTTCACATTTTTGGAATGGACTTTTTTTCTGATTTCAAAAATATATAAAATGTTACCCCTATCTTGTACCGTTTTTGAGTTATGAAATGTTGAAAATCTGAGTTTTAGTAATTACTGTTAATATGAAAAAGATAATTTATCGAAGTAAGCTATGAAAGTGACAACTGATTGGTTTGATAATTGAAATTTTTCAGATGAAGTAATTAAAATGGTCCATTGATTGGTTCGGCACGAGCAGTCAGAGGCTTCGAGACTTCGGCACCTCAGCTTTAGGGCTTTTTGTGCTCTTGGATGTACCGTTTATATGAAGAGATCAGGAATCTGACGTTCCTGCTTTGGCACGTGCTCCAGTACGTGTGATGTTCAGTTTGAATCCACCGAGATGTACAGCCACGTACAGCAGTTTTTGATATTCCAAATGACTAGTAAATGCAGTTCCAGCGACCTTCCATTGCTCTCAATTCACTTGTGCTCTGGGACCTAATATCAGTCGAATAAATCTCTGATATTTTATCGTTCATCCATTTGTCTTTCTGAATTATTTTACAAGTGGCAAGAGGGAACTGTTGTTTTATTGATCAAGTTACAAATCACAAACAAACAAATGGTATAAGCTTAAAACAGATATACACTCATATATACACTCATATATACACTCATATATACACTCATATATACATTCATATGTTCCCTTGTAATACACCGAGACAGAAAACATAACGTAAGATATACGCGTCTTGTATGTAAATCAAAAATTTCGAAGCCAAGATCATTGGCTTAGCGAGAGCTGTGAGTCCCAAGACGCAGAGTATCACGAAGAATATTTTTTGTTCGTGTCCCATTTTCGCAAGGAGATGTCAGAATTGGTAAAGCAGCATTCGTTTTGAAAAGTATTATTTACCATTCATTCTTGTACGTTATATTCTATTCTAGTACAGGTTATGATACTTTCATCGTATTTCGGAAAGAATTCTCCAGAGGAAACTTGATTAGATACAGAGTTAAACAGTAGAGCTGAAAGTTCACATTTTTCTCCATTTCTTGCATCTATTTTCGTCGGTCAACCATAAGAATATTTTTGGATGAATATACCAGAAGACAATATTAAATAAATGAGAAGATACTAAAACATACTCTAGAACAAGTATTTCCATCTGATGTAAACAAAAATAATCAATTCAGAAGCTTAACATACTTTGGAATAACCACCAAATCATTTTTAGAAACTTCAGACTCGAATATTTGCTTCAAAACCAATAAAATTTTTTTCAAATTCATTTAAAACAACAAATCTAAATCTTCACAGCTAGACAAATCAGGAGTTCATGAATCAAAATGTGGTAATGATAACTGTGATGGAATTTATATAGGTAAAACTTTTGGAAATTTTGAAACTAGAATTCAGCACAAACGTATCCTTGAAAACCAAAAATTAGATTCCAACTTCTCAAATCATTTATTAGAAAACATTCGATTCAAATTTTGACATTTTGATTATAAAACCAAAATCCCTCAAATCAAATCTTTCAGAAGCGCTTGAGATAAATAAAAATAAATATTCAGATAATCTTCTCAACGACCAAAGAGATATCAACAATTCTCCCTTATTAAACCTTTTCACCTAGAAATGTTCCGGTGAGATTGATGTGAATGAATTTGCAGGTAAACTTGTTCAATACTTTAGTTAATCCCATATCTAGACACTTTTTGCTGTATAAATTAAAAATTTTCCATTATACCTTGTTTGAGAAAGATACCGTGTAAGCGAAACGTGTCACAACTTTAAGTTCAAGATAATGTAGATTTTAACAAATTAAATTGTTTTATTTCATGATTTTTTGTAGTTCCCTGATGTACGACTTATAAAACCTTATTATATAATTGATTTAAATTTTTGTGGTAACCCTGCAGCATAAGAAACTATTTCCATTTGTTGATTTCCGTGCATAAGATATTTATATGTACTATTAGTTTTATCTATACCTACATGTAATGCAATAATTTAAGTGGCGATATCAGCATAAGCATAGAATTTGCGCAAAGGGTACTTCATATCAAAGTTAATCTAGAAGTCAAAAGATTTCTTGAAATGATATATTATACAGGGTGTTTCATTTGAAAATTCAGTCGATGTTGAAACCAAATTAATGATTTACGTTGAACGTCAATGAAACAAATGATGAGATTGAATGTCGTTGAAAAAAATGATGGTAATTATTGCAGGTTCTTGCCTAACTAATCAATTGAATTTGGAGGTAAACTAAGCCAGTTCGCAGGGCTTTGTTACCTAATTAATCTTAAGGAGAACAAATTAATATTGGCAAAACTAGAAAAACAGAAAAAGCTATTTTGGGGCGCCACTAATTTTCTTTTCTGAAAGAAAATCTTTTCTTTCCTAGAAGAAAATTAGAAAGAAAATTAAAAGTCAGCTAACTTTTAATCTGTTAAAAAAAAGAGCTTAAAGTTTCTGTATAATAAATAAAACTATCAAGATAAAAAAGTGTAGGTATATAATTTCTATATTGATATTACATAAAAGATGGGTTAATAACATTAAAAAAAAATACTTAGCTCACTAGAATTTTTGTTTGTGAAAATAAAGGTGTACTGTAACTATTGATGTAGGTACTACTGATGTATTCATAATATGGACTGTTTACTACATGGAACTGTATGCAGGAAACGGTATTCAGGAAGCTTGTTACTCCAAAGGAACTTGTATCCCAGGAAACTTTTATTTCAGGAAACTGTATTATGTATTCCATAAACTGTTTGTTTGATACAGTAAATTGTATCTCAGGAACTTGTTAGGTTCTCCAAGAGATTGTATCCCAAGAACTGTGTTCCAGGAAACTGTGTTCCTTTGTCGACAGACGATGAGAGAAGACCTGCCGGAACCTTTCTCATTCTTATTTAAAGACAATTCAAAATTTCAAATTTCGCGGTAAGATACTTTAATACAAAATCCTGAAGAAATTCAATGATAAATATAAAAGCTGAAAGGCTGAACGCAAAGTTCACGCTTCAATGTTTTCACTACGCTTTTTCAGACCACGTAACCATGTAAATTTTGTTGTATAATGAAAATATGCTCCTGTGGCAACCTTGTATCCTTTTCCGTTTGTGAGATATTCAGATGTTTCCATAATTTAAACTAACTTTGTATATCAAGAATAAAAAACTTTGATGTGCTTTAAGTCCATGGAACACCCAGTATATCGGGAAAATAGCTTTAAAATATAAAACTTGATTGTCTGTCTACGACTGTCTCATGAATTTTTTCTCTAATACCTAAAGACTCCGTATTATAGGTTGATCACCATGTTTTCTGTATAAATGAAAGGTTAATGAATAGACTACATTACACTGTTGATATTTAATGAATATATTTTGATATTCCACCTACCTCACACTCTGAACTGCAGTATCTTCACGATACAATCATTATAAAAATTCATTTCATCGAAATATAAAAATATTAGGTGAAATCAAATATTCTAATATGAACACATAATAAAAATGGATTCAAATGCGGTGAAAATACTACTCGAAATAAATAAAGAGATAAGTAATGCCTACTGCTTGTAGCGCTGATTTAGCTTAAGCAACAAGGAATAGGTACACACGGACTCAAGTGGATATTCAGAGATAATATTATCAGTAGTGGACATGGAAACATAAAAAGAATTAGACAAAGTCAACCACTTAAAAAGTCCACCCTGTCAATCAACAGGATTAATTAAATATTAGGAAAGTGTTGAGCACATCGATTCTTCATTTCAATCAACTGGTTTTTTGAATAATAGTGAAACTTCATAAATAGTGAGTATTTACAGAGTGCAGTTATAGGTTGTTGAGAAGAATCACATTTTTCCAAAGTGGGATCGCTTTTTTGAAATCTCCTATCTTAACGTTCCTTGTTCTGTTCAATCGTGATAAGCGGAAAAATAATAAAAGTTAGTCAAATATTTCTCTTTTTTCACCACTCAACTTTTTCTCAGCCTCGGGTTGCCCATAAGACGTTTGAATCAGAACATGTAAGCCGTTCTCCAAAGGCGATCTTTTCTTATAGTACACCAAATATAATAGTACTCATATGCTATCCCAGAGTTTCGTAACCTACCCCTCACCCGTTTCGAAAGATAATCCCTTTTCAGCAACGCTGTATAATATACAATACTAGTTTTAAAACTCCTCAGTGAATTATTACCAGTTTCCTTGAAATCTGTCAAAATGTGCTTCCCAATTATTATTGCGAACTCCAATAGATATATCCAAAAGAATATCATACACGATAACGTCATTGCATAACAATAATTATTACCAAATATCTTTGACGTATACGTCTCTTTATAGCCGATAAACATTATATAGATCCTACGGCGCCTCGAGACATAAAACTTCATTATACCCTAATAACTATATTAACGCTCTCATAATCCGTAGTCCCAAATCATAAGATCTTATCATAACCCAAGTATGGTAATAACGGAATATATTTTGATCAATAATGGACAAATATAAATTACAAATGGCTGCCAAGGGTAGATTATTTTATAAACCACCCAAATACTTCATTACAAGTTGCCAGTTTGAATTCCATTTTAAACTAACATATTCATTGTATGTTGAATATTTGACATTTTTAGCAAACATTTCATGGAGTTATTACAGACGTTAACTATCGATGATTATATATTCCATTTTCTCAGGCACGTCAGACATAATATCCCATTAATCTACAGCCGATTGTATTTCTGCCTTTTTATACCCAGAAATAATAATTGTCTTTCACGATCAAGTCCCCCGCATTCACAAAGTATAGTTTCCATTGTCTTTCTCCCCTCTCCTCATAACCCACTTGCTGGGTCTTTATTGCATTTGTTCTGGTGTTCTCCAGCTGGTACATGAACAATTATTAAATCTGTAATAATCATCGGATTATTTCTAATTGGTATAAGCATGGATCTCTCATTTCTGTTTCCATGCATTCGTCTTGGGATATTTTTGGTTTTTGGTAGTTTCAGGCAGTGTAACTCTTTTTGCAAGTTCGTCAGATGTTTCATTGCTCTTGTTACTCTGTTGACCAAGTAAAAGTTTGGAAGACAATACAGCACTGTCTGTCTGTTCGTCGTATTCCAATATCGTTGTTGTATGTTATAGTACAAACAAATAAGTTGTAATTACATACTTTTCCAATTTCCTGTAGACTTAACATATAGACAAATTATTGTGTTCCATAATATTATCACAAATTTGAATTTAGTAACTCCAAGATTAAATTATCTGGCCACTAGCCATCCTCAGACATAAACGTGATTTTTTAATAATATCTCAGCTCTAGAATAAAACCCATTCGTTTCACTAACTTTCTGAAATGTATTTCATTTTGCTGACGATGCCCCTGCAAAATATCAAATGTTCACGTTTATGTATTTCAGCGAGCAACTTATAGAAAATATTTTATGTCCTATAAAAGCCCTTTGAATTTTCGACTCGCATCTTTGTTATAGGTTTATACGAGAACTATAAATGTGGATTACTGAGAAACGTCTGTTAAGAGATCCCAAGAAAACTTACATCTATGTTATTGCAATAAAGAGATTTCGTAACTTCAAATAATTCACATAGAGGTTACATTGGAATAAAAACTGCAAACTCCGAATTCAATATCACACTTACGTAACCTCCAATCCAAATTATGCTTTCAGAAAAACTTTCTGCCTCCTGAAGAGCCTGAAGAAACACCAATCCAAACTACAAAATGCCACCGGAGATCACAAAGTGATATGCATCCCACTACACCAGCAGTCTTCTGCTCACAATCCAACCAAGACACATACCCCAAATCTCGCATTCGAATTCTCTAGTGTTGACATGAATATGTCTAGAGACCAAATTTGCGGCCCTCTTATAGACATTCAAATCCACTTCATAATTTTATTGTCTCTGGAGATTCAAATTTTCCAGACTCCCTTATCAGAGCAATAACCTATTTTGATACTAATCTCTACCAGGCAATTTCCAAAGGGATTTTTCATTATTAACCAAACTGTTGGTGTGAAATTTGAAACGCCAACCTACTTCTTCCGGTACCAAAATATTTCATTCGCCACTCCGTCACTGAGTGTAAATCCAAGCTTTACACTTTCCAAAACTGTGGTAGTCACGGACAGGGGTATGACAAATGCGACAGTACAAAAAAAGACTTGTTGCAGGAGCTTTGGTGGCGACCGGGCCACCTATCACCCAAAATGCTCTGGAAGGCAAACTCCTACCTCATTAACGGAGAGAACAGCAACCATAATACTTCAAAACCGCCCCTCAGGTGCTGGCAATAGAGACACTTCGCTATCTATTGTAACCACAGTTTCTCTGTATAGAGACAAGGCAACTCTTCATTCTTAATGGTATCCGGGATACAGGTTTTATGTCCTTTGTTAAGACTAGAAGCGAAAAAGGTTGTAGACAAGTAGTATGGATCCATCGATTCAGAAAAATGCCTGAAATAGTTGCTACTGAGTAAATCTGACTGATATACTGTCACTGCTTCCGTCATCTGCAACAATATTGATTGACTCTGGTGCCGACATAACTAGTTTGAAGGGGCAAGGCGGATGGAAGTCATCAAACGTGGCTGAAGGATATATCGAAGGTTGAGGTGACAAATGAAATTTTCATAGTACAATACATTCATCAAAATAACCCTACCATCCCGCATTTTGTCAAAATGTTTCTTATAGTCCTAATAATATTTTCTCTGAATATATCAACACCAAACGGAATCAAATGCATCTACAATTTTTTCTTGTTACGAGTGACAACAAATAATAAAATATTTTAGTGCCAAGCAAATTTTAAGACAGGTGTAATAATTCAAGAATAATGCACTAGACACCATGATGTAAAATAAAAAAGGAATCTCAATGAAATTGAATTGATCAACTGAATATTTGATTCACAAAAAAATACCTTCAGTAGTGAACCCCTGAGTTGTATGGAAAATTTGAAAAAATATGGTGTCAAGTGTATTATTTAAGCAACGACTTTTTTTCTACTTCTCTTAAAAACGTATCCTTTTTATTTACCTTCAGTAACATCATTATTATGTGTACGTCCAGAGTGAGAGTGTGTGTTTGAGTTATCAATAGTACTTGTTTCAGAACTTTCAGTTGTGTCAGTGTCTGTAATTGAAAGAGATAAATAAATATATTACCTTTATTAAATGGAGCAAATGTTAAAATACAACCGCATTGACCACAATTTGTCTAAATCACATAAATGTATACAATCAATCGATATTTGAATCAGGAAGAGGAAATAATGAATTTTATACCTAGCTTATGCCCTATAGTTAAACTTGGAAACGTTATTTCTGGTGATCATTGGTCATCCAATGTAGCTATAAATAGCTTAAGACTTGGCATCAAGACAGTTACGAATTTAGTAACCACCGTACATAATGATTCATTTCACGTCTCTCATATTCCTTTTATAGAAACTAGTATTGATTTAATAGTCTCTTCCATTTTAGTAGATTGGGAGATGTTTCAATGACAATATTCATTTCCATTGCAATGAACCCATATCAATTGAAAATTGGAATTTGAAGATGAGGAAGAGTCAGTATTGATTGGAATAAAACGAATGACTTGAAATCTTTGTTCAAATTTAGATATTGTTTATTTTTTGGCGTGTATGAAGTCAGACACAGATTTATGATTGGTTGACATTTTTGTGAGTTCCTGAAGATTTCTTAGTCTTTTTAGCAGGTGGTCAATGGAAGAAGGGTTAAAATATGTAAGCTGAATAAAATAACCAATTTTGGAACCCAAAACTCTTCGAAATTTAAGACATATTATCATAAAAAAAATGTGTGACTTCAGATCCTTTCCAATCTAATAGTTTTCAAAATATTGATAAGCAGTCTGGCAAAAAAGTAACTTGAATGGATTATTGTTATGGTAGTTGAGAGACGGTTCCATGATAATTTTCAAAGGACAGTTTAGACCGAAAAGCATCCCTCATAATTGGGTTTCATAATGGTTAAATCAGAGTGAAGTCGACCCATGGCGATGAAGTCTACTTCATAATGGTCCCTAAACTCAAACAATATGCAACATAACAAATTGACCTGGCACAATCTAAACAAAATTATTTCGAAATGAACCTACGTCGGTACTCAAGTAACTCCTGTGATTATGAAGGGGTAGAGTAATACAGCCAATGGAGCAAGTTTCTATGCATCCAATAATGCATTTTTCGTTTTCCACTAATTTCCTTCCTGAGTTATTTGGATGAAATTAAAATTGAAGTCTTTTTTTTTTCATCACCAGTGGTTCGCACAACATTTTACATGTGAATTCCTGTAAAGCTCCAAACCATACTAGTTTTTATCACTCTGACATTCAACACAATTGATGAAAATAAGAGCAAAAAGAAGAAGTCGCCAAATTTCAGGTATACAGTACAATAAAAAACAAAAAGTGAAATAATGAGAAAGAGCACTTTAAATGGAGACGACTTTGAAAAATATTCATGACACTTCACTGCAGTTGGAAAGGGCACTTTGGCTAGAAGCCTTTTTTTATTGAGTCGACTTCACTCTTATGAAGCCGGCCTTGATAAATAAAACGTTTGTTACCTCGTAACAAAAACTTGCTCCTACCATCGCATAAAAAATAAATGTTCAAGGCTGCATGTTCATTAGCTAGACATGATTAAGAGGAAAGTGATGGAATATCTTTGATGATGACTATTATTTAAGACTGCATAGAAAAACTGAAGCCGTAAGGCAAATATAATAGCGAACTGACAAGGGAACCAAGTAACCGGGGTATCTATTACAATGAAAAAACTGATTATTTTTCAAGAAAGCTGTAAAGGACATACAGCTAGTACGGGGATCGACAAACAGTTAGATAAGGTAACGTCATGAAAATTACCGTCACGAGAAAACAAAGCCTGGATCTTGCGGTGGAGCCGCAGGAAACACCTGAAAAGTGTAACAAGACTCCTAGCTGGTTCAATAAAGGTAAATTTGTGCATATTACGAGTCTATAGCGGCGACAGTGGAAGATATTTCGGACTAGTTCACGTGCGAATGATTTGAACGTTGAAAACAACTGCAAGGTGACGAAGAATATACCGAGCTAATAATTTGTACACACTGGTGTGAAGGACAAAAGTTTGAGCAAAATACGTTGAGTTCCAACTGGCTACAGTGTTATTGGAGGCTTTTCCATACGGAGCTAGACGGATTTCAAGTTTCATTACGCATTTTTTGAAAATCAAGATATGTCACTTCAACAATTCTGCTAAGTTGGAGAATAATGCTTCCTTGGCGGCTATTCTCCATTATTCTGGCACATAATTATTGTAATGCAAATCATCC